>JAULKM010000013.1:3854876-3869579 GCA_032355605.1 Rubia tinctorum
GGTCCCTCTCCGCCCCTCCGCCACCGTCTCCCCTGGCCCCCGCCCCTCCCCTCCACTGCCCCGCCCCTCTCGCACCGCTCTCACTTTGCCCATGCCACCGCCCCTCCTCCCAGCTCCGCCACTTCCCCTCCTTCGTCTCCTCCCCCCTTCCACCTTATCCCCTCGCCTTCGCCATCACCCCTCCCTCTGGTTCCGCCTCCTCCCTCTCCTCGCCTCCCCTTCTTCCAGATCCAGCACTTCCTCTTCTTCCAGAGTCACCGTCGTCAACACTTCACTTTTCGCCTCTCACGTCACCACATATCTCCGTCGTGACCCACCCTCTGACGCCATCACCATTAACGTCAACCCAATCCCCTCGCATCACCACGGCGGAAATCATCTCTCGACCCCAAGTCAGCGGCGCCGCGTAGGAGAGATGAGGTGGCGTGAGAGAGGATGAGAGGTGAGGCGGAGAGAGGCCCGGGAGGAGGTGGCGTAGGAGGATGAGATGTGATGCGATGAGAGGAAGCAGAGAGATGAGGCAGCGGAGGAGGAGGAGAGGTGAGCGGCGACAGATCTTGTAAGAGAGACAAGGGAGAACGCAAAATCCAGGTGAAGAAGACGGGGCTTTTCGGTCTTTTTCGCAACAAATCTGAAGAGAGGTTTTCTCTCTCTACAGATTTCCATGGAACAGAGGGAGTACGGGAAGAGTTATGAACTTTAAGCTTGTGATTAATATCATTGGGAATTCTCCTCATAAAAATAAAAATAAACATCATTGGGAATTGAAATAAAATACTTCTCTAATTTCATAACATCATTACTCTTTAGTTTTGTTTATGAAAAGAGTTGGGGATATTATTTTTATAATCTTTAAAATAAAATAAAAATGATTTTTTTAAAAAAACTTATCAAAAAATAAAAGTGTTATTATTTTTAAAAAAATCTCAAATAGGAATGAATAACAATGTTTATTCATCTTTGACCTCTATTATTCCCTCCGAGCTAGAGGGAGTTTGTTGGTAGTTTAGATATTTCAAATGACGAAGTAAACTTTGTTGTCTTAGATTTATATTTGTTTGGTAAATGACGGTTGTTGTTTTTTTAGTAATTATTGTTTGGTGCATTACATACTCCCTCCATTTCTTTATTAGTGTCACCATAGGTACATGTACTTGAATTCAGGTGAACAAAATAATCAGATGAAATTTATTGCAAAAAGTAAAAAAAAATAGAATAAGGCTTTAATTTGGTAAAATTTAGCTTTATTTAATATTTTTATTACTATTTTTCAACACACTTATTTTAGTTCAGTTCAGTTCAGATCAAATAAGTTTTAGAGAACAAGGCCTGAGTGAATGAAATTGAAAAGATTTTTCAAAAAATGATAATTGTGCCATTATGTAAAAAAATCTCCTTAATGCAAGTGTGCCACTAATAAAAAACCATGGCAATAGTTTTCCTCTATATCATTAGGAAGGTCTCAATTAGAATAGTACTATTGGAAATCTCCAGGACTGGACGGTCTCCCTTCAAGGTTCTATCAGTACTATTGGTCGGAGGTTGGGCAAGATGTCACCAGGGCTATCTAAAGATTATTAGTTTCATCAAGAATGGAGAAGGAGTGGAATGAGACGATTCCGATTCTCATCCCAAAGAAGAAAATGCCAAAGGATCCATCGGACTTTCGTCCTATTAGCCTGTGCAATGTGGCGTACAAGATCATAGCTAAGATATTAGCTAATAAATTAAAGAAGATCATGGGGTTCCTAATCTCTGGGAATCATGCAGCTTTTGTGCAAGGAATATCAATTGTGGAGAACACGTTGATTGCTCATGAGGTAATTGAACATATACGTAAGAAGAATATAGGGAAACTTGCACTAGCAGCTATGAAAATTGATATGAGCAAAGCATACGACAGAGTATCATGGGATTTTTTGGGTCAAATTATGGCTTGGATGGGATTTCCGTTAACGTAGATAGGGTGAATTATGGAGTGCGTCACTTCAGTTACTTACTCTATTAAGCTTAACTGGCAACAATTAGAATCTTTTAAGCCGAAGCAAGGTCTCAAACAAGGATACCCACTGTCTCCTTTCCTTTTTGTATTATGCCAGGAAGATTTCTCAGCCATGTTAGCTTCCGATCTTTTCCAATCACAATGCATGGGGTCTAGATTAGGAGAAATGTTCCTCCAATGCCGCATCTCATGTTTACATATGATTGTATCCTTTTCTTTGAAGTATCAAAACAAGCTTCATTGAAAATGGCTCAAACCATGAATCTCTTTGCGGCTCACTCTGGCCAACGTCTTAATTTCCAGAAGTTGAGCTTACTCATCAGCCCAAATGCGGACCCTCACACTAAGGAAACCCTGAGCCTCAGGTTTCGAATCTTCAGGGATTTGCTAAAAGATAAATACCTTGGTCATGACATGGATTTCTCAAGCTCAAACGTAGCTATATTTGGCACATTGCTACAAAGGATCAGGGCAAGAACTGCATTATGGAAACTCAGTGATCTCTCTGTAATGGGGAGAGTCACTTTGAGCAAGCATGTCCTTGGAACAACTGCGCAATATACTTTAGGGAGTTTTAAAGTACCATCATCAAAAGCCAAGGAAATGGACAGGCATCTTCCAGATTCATAAGGGCGGGAGATGTAGATGGTCAGGGCATCTATTGGAAGTCATGGAAAAAATTGTGTCATTCGAAATGGCACGGGAGCTTGGGTATGAGATCAACTGCAGAGATGAACCAGGCAATGCTTGGAAAACTAGCTTGAAAATTAGTTATGGATAAGAACTCTTTCTTCGCTAGGTTCTTCTCCAACAAGTACTATAAACAAAAACCTTTAATGTAGGTGAAGGCGAATTCAAGTGCGAAATGGGGATGGAGAGGCATATTATAGGGGCGAGACTTGATAAAACAACATCTAAAGTGGCAGGTTATTGATGGGAAGTCAATTCCCATCCATGATAACTAAATACCAAATCATAGGAATCCAATTAGGTATGAGCAACAAGTTGTACCTCTCCTTAACTTCAAAGTTAGTGATCTCATAGATAACTTAAAGCAATGGATACAGCCACTGTTAGAAGTATTGTTCCCATCGGAGGTGATACCTGACATCTTAGGAATACACATACCTCTAAACACATTTGGTCGGAGGACTACCAAATATGGGAGAATGATTGGCTAGGGAAGTATAGTGTTAAATCGGGATATCATGTGGCATGGAATCATAAGATACAACATAGACCATCCACCTCACGGAATTCAGAGGTAACTAAGCCGCAACAGAATATGTGGAAGAAACTGTGGACATGTTATGTCCCAGAGAAGATCAAGTTACTAGTTTGGAGGCTACCTCAGAATGTGGCCCAAACAGGACCAGCTCTCATGAAAATAGGAATGAATGTTTCACCAATGTGTCAAATATGTCAGAATCACATAGAAACCCCCACACATATGGTTCTCGAATGCGACTTTGCAAAAAGGATATAGAGGATTTCAAGACTGGGGTTTGATATTGAACAAGGCAATCATGTATAATCCTGGTTTGCCCCAGCACCAGATATGATGGATATCAACCTAACTTGTTATATTATATGGTCCACATGATGTGCAAGGAACCGAGCAACAATGGAGATGCAAAGACCAACAGTCTCTGGTGTCCTGGAAATGGTCCAGACATACCTAGTGGAGAATCAAAACCAAAGAACAAGATTTGACAGAGAACAAGACAACCCTAATGCATCAGGTCAACAATTGCATCTGCAAGTGAGCAATAATCAACAGGGGGATAGGAGTTTTCAACAGGTTGGGGACATTCGACTAATCTGGCAACCAGGAGACGACAATAATTACGAGGGGTGGACCGATATAACGACAGACGCGAGATTCAGGTCAACAGATAGCAAGGCATCGATAGCATGGATTGTTCAGCCAACAGAGATTCAAACAGGATGGCAGGATGCAAGGGTGATTCAGGAAAATTCGATTGTCCAGGCGGAGCTAACAGCAATCTACTAGGCCATGTCCCAGGCCAAGCAGTGTTCGGTAATGCGAGCCCTCATTAGAACTGATTGCGAGATGGCGCTAAAACATATTAAGAACTTCCCGGACGTTCCCCCAAACCTTTAGTGCTTAGTTAGGAATGTCATTATACTAGCCACTGGTGGAGCTACGCCTGGACAATGTGGGGCAATTACCCCACTTTTTTTAAAAAAGTATTATTTTTAAAATATTTTTAATTAATTAATGTATGATTTTTTATAAGTGTCTTAGTTTATTTTTAATTTTAGGTCATTTTATCCTTTTAAATTTATTTATTTTTAAAAAATAACACTATTTTCATATATAGAGTCATCAAATTAAATTGTGACTCATCAAAAAAAAATCATGGCTCTGCTCCTGATGCTAGCAATGACTTTTTCTAATTTTCACTTGATGAAAGTGCAAAGATTGTGTGTCGAACATGTACGTAATTTAGCCAAATTTGTATTACAGGGTAGTAAACCCCGATCTACTTATTAATGATATCCTACCTTATTTCAAAAAAATAAAAAATATATATTTGATCCGTTTTGGATAATAGTGTCAAAATTCAGACAAGAAAAAAGATAGCGAGTTAAGACGAAAAGAGAAGCAACTTCAGGAAAAAAATGAAATGATCCATACACCTATCAACTTTCGTTTTAAAAATTCAAATAAACAGTTTTTGCTGTGCCCTGAGTAAGCAGATCTATTACTTTCTTTTTCATGTTCTCATAGGTATACAAATTAACATAATTTCCTCATTAATAAATGGAAATTTAGTGCAGACCAGTAAAAGTCAACGATTTAAATTCTCTTCACATCAGTTTCAACTTCCACATTAATAATAGTAGTATTTTAACCAAAGAAATCAGAGAATGAAGTTGCAGATTTTCAGTTTCTCCTCCTTGTAGCCCTACTGAACATATCTTTGATATTCTGGCTATCTTTCTCTACTTTGGCTTTCTTCGTTTGTCTTCCCCCTTTAGTGCTTTTCTTCTCAATCACATTGTCCTCCTGGAAAATTACATCAATCAGATTGTATGAATTATAACTCGACATCGTGTAAAACTCCGCGAACAAGAATATGAGAAGCAGTGAACATATTTTTTTTAACTACTTGAATTCCATCAAACGATGTAAGAACACTTTCAAATGATGGAAGAACATCCTTAATCGGCTTCTGTTGTAAGCTTAACCTGAAATGCATGCACTTACCTAATGAGCTAATCCTCCAAAACCATGTAAAAGTGGAGAAAAAAGAGTCAAAAGTGAAATAATCGATGGTTACAGTCCTTTAATTTACCACAGAGAAACTTCAACCATGGTTCGTCCTTCATGTATTCATCCATAATCGAGACAACATCAGTCACTGTTCTTATCCAAGATTGAGAGAACAATAAGGCTTCTTGGAGTTGCTAAATGTGATACATATGAATCTACAAAATGATGCATTTCACAAGGAAACATACATGTCGCTTTGAGTAGCATAGTTCTTATCCAATGTTGCCAGAGTTTGGCTTAACTGATGCACCTACGAATTGCAGGATCCAGATATTTCAAACTCCAAACAATATGATTTTTTAGCAGGTTCTTACAATGTTTCAGTCAAATGTTAAACAGATCAAACTAACCTTGTACAATAACCAACTCAAAACATTGGGATCATTAAGCCTAGAAAACATTGTTCCTCCAATCTCTGTCAATTAAAGAAGTGTTAAATCAAACAAAAGAATCTGAGACTATTTGCCTTCAAGACAAGGGACATAACTTACCTTTTACATCAAATACTATTTGCATTGATTTCTCAGCAATAGATGATATTTGTTGATAACCATGATATTCATATCATCCAACTGCCTGAACTTCCCTGGTTCACCCTCGTTCTGCATGCATCATCGACATACAAAAATGACTTAGAAGCCCGAAAGCTAAGATAAGTATAACCTACATCAGGTAGTGTTTCACGATGTATGATTGGAAATCAGTACAAGAGTCAAGGAACTAACAATAACAAAAAGAATCAAATGTCTCAGGTATTCAAAATAGCCAGCGTAAGTTACTCCAATCAGAACTAGAGCAATCGATAGCATCTTATACCAAAAGTATGCGAAAGAAAGAACAGAGAGACTCATAAGTCCCAACTCAAGATGACAAACCATTAAAAGATATCAGACCTTCGATCGCGCCTCATCAAACAAGAGCAGCAGAATGAAAACAGGATCTACTTGAGTGGCGGTATACAAGCGCCCATCTGTTAAATGATAAAGATACGTCAACCCGTCATTATCTACAATTACCAAACCAAACAAGCACAGTTGTAAGGACATCCATTCAGAGAAAATTGACTCCAGGTTATTCTAAATGCATCATTTTGGCCAAAGGATTTGCACAAAAGCATGACGGAAGCTTTAGATGTTCTCCATAACTCCACTATATAATACTAAGTTTACCTTTGCAAATGTAATCCCCCAGAAACTAAGACCTATAAGATTGCTTAAACCAGTGAATTTCCAAAAGTTCTTCACCAGTATACATGTAGCATGCCTTTTTTCATGTTACACAATCAAATTTCCATAAATCTAGAAGGACGCACAATCCCCCTCCCTTAAAATGTAAAAGGACAACTCCACCATCTCAATTACCCCAAATTAGAAAAGCACGTCACCAAACACTTCAATACAACCATAGTATGTTTCACATTATCTCAACAAACATACATAAGCCAGATAGCAGACCAAAGAACAATCCTAAATGCTTGCTCGCTAGAACAAAAACACATAAACAAATAAAGAAGTTGCAAGATTACCAGATTTTGGGTGCCGGAGTGACAGGAAAGTTCCCAGTCCATTCCCATTTGAAACACTGTCTGCGGAAAAAATCCAAGCTTTAGAAAGGAGGCAATTCTTAAAACCAACAAAAAAAATTATAAAGTGGGAGCCTTATGTCAAGAAAACCAAGAACAAGAACCCAAAAATCCTAAATTACCTGGTGCAACGAGCACACGAACTTCATCGCCACTTCCCACCAAATCCATGGACCCTTTATTCTGTACACCAAGGATAGGGTAATTTTGATATGAAGGGAGCAGAAAGGAAGGAATATTTAGCCAAAGCACAAGTGACTCGAAATTCCCTTTATTCCTCGAAATTCCCTCGAAAAGGAAAAATAAAGATGCAAATATTTACAAAAACACCCTTCGTCAACCACAAACACATGTCTCTATTTATAGTTCCATTATAGAAAAGCGGGAGTTTTTTAGTTGGGAACATGTTTAGGTACGGTGGAAGGTGACTTTGTTGTTCAAACCAGCGCATGCATTGTGCTCCACCTCTATGTTGTTTTCAACAGCAAACCCTCTACTTCCGGTCACCAACAATTTTAAGGTATTCGATCATATCCTACTTACAGTGTAATTATATTCCCAATTTCCTTCAATCATTTGTCAAGGTCTCCCGCCTACTACTCCGGTGCCCAACAACAAAGGTGTTTCACCTGCCTGCTTCGGATGCCGCTCTTTTCTCTTACTGCTATGTGTCTTCTTCTTACTCATTCTCTCCCTCCACAAATCTTCATTTAAGGTGACTCTCTTTTTATTCTTACATTCTACCACTTTTCTTTTTCGCTTCTCCTTTTCTGATTGATGTATGGGTGAAATCAGGTTTTACCATTAGTTTATCATTTCTGTTACTTGTTTTCTAATTCTTTCGTATGTGAATTTAGAGGTTTCACCTCTGTCACAGTAACAACCCTTCCAAATTCTATCTCCTATTTTTTTTACTTGTAAAAGGGCTTCTCATTTTTTACTTGTATGAGGAAATTTAGGGGTTTCGGTTCGTTCAGGTGAAGTCACGGGTTTTTGTCTGTGTATTGTTATGTACTGTTCGGCATTTTCTTTAAGCATAGATTTTTATGTTCTTTTACGTTCTTGCAATGAGGCAACATTGCAGGTCATTTCTGCATTTTAAATCAACGGCTCACGACTGCCTGGTCAATGCGAGGTTTGTTGCATCACGAGTTCAGTTTTTTTGCGTGATTCCACCCACCATGTTCTCACTATTAAAACTAACACTTGTACATTTTGTGATAAGTAGGGCAAATGTAGACCACTCGGTAGTGAAGCATTTCCAGAAGGAATTGTCACTAGAACTTCCACTTTGAATGCGCCCTTTGTTTTGTTATATTGATAAAAAGGCATTTCAATGTGGATTTAACTTTTCTTTTCTGATTTGGTTCGTATTGTTTCATATTTCATGCATCGGTATCCACATTTTAATGAGTATATTTTTCAGACAAGGTCGAACCATTCTCCGAGTTTGTTGGCAATGCCAATTGGAATAAAGCAAAAAGAATTAGTGAACCAAATTGTACAAAAGGTATCTATCTATTCCATGCCTAATTTCTTTTTCCTGTATTACCCTTCTCAGCCTCATATAATTGCAGTTTCTGGAGAACAACTTTGTTGTCATCCTTTTTCATTGTCATGCAAATGTTGATGAGTGGAGCAGTCTGGAGTAGAGTAGTCGCGCATTACATATCTCCGCCATAAATCAAACAAAATGGTAAGACTTTGAGCTTGGATTTTTCTAATGCTTTGGAAATTTCAATTTTCTTGAAATGGTCATTGAAACAGGTGGTTCGCAAAGCGTTTCCTGCATCCAAATATAGTGTCGGATTATAATTAAAATTTTCATCCGGGAAGGTAATGTAACATTCTGTATAAGCCAAACGCTCTTGGTTGCATCCACTTTTAATTATCATCTCACATGAAGATAGGAATTAATGTATAACTTGTTCTTGTTCTTCACATATTCTTTCATCAGAATCTCATAACGGCTGATAATCACTTCTAAACCAAAAAAAACCCCAAAAATCGAAGAAAGAATCGAAGAATGATGAGGAACATGAGCAGGTTAGCTCCACTGTGAGAGGAGCCTATAAATGATGAGGAGGATTCAAGGAAGAAGCCTCAAACTTGGAAGAAATTGATTAGAACTCATTTCCCAGTTCTTTATATTTTCACCAAGAAATCTGACCTCAGGATTCTCTTGAGTGTTTATGGATGCCCTCTTTTCCCACTATCTCTTAATCCTCCATCTAATCCCATCTCTCAAGTAAGCTCATCAATTCTCTTACTCTTTGTGTTTTATGGTACTGTGTAAATGTTATCGAGTCGCTCGCGAGCATGTTGAGTCGAGCATAAGATTGCTTGACCCACATTTCCAAAACGAGTCACTCTTTGTACATCATGGCACTGTAAATGCTATCGAGTCGTTCATGAGTCTGTCGAGTCAAGCAAAAGACTGAGCCATTCTCTGGCCTATAGAATCGAGCATAAACTTGCTCGACTCACCTTTGAAAATGAGTCAATCTCGAGCTGCTCGACTCATTAAGAACCCTCTTCCATCACCCATGTAGCTCTTGGTGATCCTCACTTTGATTTCTTTATTTAGTTAAAGTAGGGTGATGATCAAACTCACGTTACCTTAACTCAAATTTTTGTGCTTTTTGTCTCGATTAATTAATTAATATAATTAGTACTAATCATGAGTAATCCATTAATAATACCTCTTCAAGATCTCTTTCATATCTCTATTTCACATGGATGCTCATGTGAATGTTTGACCTCAAGTTCTTCCCTTTCTCTTGTCTTAGATTTAAAAATAAATAAAAGGAAATAAAATGTCCCCTCATGATCAATTTTCAATACGTATTCCTTTTCTGAAATTATTATTTTCTTTCCTAAAGTAGAATGATCTTGGTAGTCTGTTTGCCACATAATAAATTCAGCAAGAGTCAAGGCTGTGAAATTTGGTCATTTCCTTGAATTATTAAAGTTGTTGAGTGAAGTAGACAGAACATTTATTCCTCGCCCAACAATATTTCAAGTACTACCTCAAATATTTAATTCATAAATTTACAGGTAGTAAAATCGAACCATTCTCGGAGCATATTAGAATAAAGATTGTTCAGTTTAAATTTCCATCAATCGAGTGTTGTCTACTAGTATACTATGCTAAATGAAACATATTAGTATTTTTTGTTGTTTATATTAAATGTGAGCTTCTCTTTTGACTTTTGAAAGATTTTGCATTTTAGAATCCAATTTTGTATACTTCAATTGAGGTCTTGTTTGAATAGTGAAAGATAGATATTAAGTTGAAAGTTTATTTTCTTTGTTGTTAAGTGCATTCCAGTATTCTGAATTTGCTCTATGGAAGGGAGTGTCTTGGATCTTATTTTTCATAGTGAAAAGAGAAGATCTGGTTCCACAAGGAACTTACTTTCCATGACTGCACTGTTGTTCGAACAACCTTTTTATCAAATAAAAGAGGATGAGTTTATATGGGGCTTTATGTTAAGCTCTTATATGTGGGTTTTTATGTCACTTGAGTTGCCTTGAGTATGATCTTGATGAAAAAAATCTTTCATGCAGTAGGTTCATCTGATATGTACGGAGAAGAGTTAATGATTAATCTGCATCCCGAGTTTAATTTCTAAATCGTGATGTGGTTTTGCAGCTTTAGTTACTTACCATCAATGTTCATTACTTACTCATATTTAATGATATGTAAAACTAAACCTACTATGCAGATTTGAAGAGAATGCGATGAGAATTGTAACATATGTCAGTAAGGTGCAGGTGAGGAGTGTTTTCGCAGATGGGATTGCTTATTCTCGTTTCATTGATTACTGTGTGTTTTTGGTGTTGTGTGTGTGCGCATGTTTTGTTCAATATTTGGATGTGCTGAGAGTTGGGAGATTGTCGATTAGTTTGTTTCATTTTAAATGGATGGATCTAATGATAAATGATGAAATTGAGACATGTGTATTTTCATTGACTTTTTCCTTCAAATTCTTCTTTAAGGTGGATATTAAAACTAAAAATAATCATCAACAAGCATTATGGAAAACATCTTTTGATCCAGTAATCGATTGTTGGTTGGTTTCAAATCTAGAGCTATCTCAAATTGTGGAGGTTTAGAGAAAATGATTTGCATTCCTTGATTAACTTTCATGTTGGTATTGACCATTCTCCCATATTATTCTTTTTCTATGTGTAAAATGTTATATCTATTTGATTGTTGGTTGGTTTCATCTGCTCACCAGGATTATAACCAGGGTAGACTAACGGTACCCTGAGGATAAGGTCAAGGAAAGAAGTACCACAACACCGAATGGTTTGTAGCTTTGTCCATGTCTAAACATTAAAGTTTTCATGAATGTTGGTGTTTTATGGGGAGATTGCTGACTACCACTTTGATTAGGAACTTGGTTTTTGTCCCTTGATCTCTGAATTTCGAACACAATCTTTTCTTAGGAAAAGATAAGATGTTGTGGTTTTGAGTTGTGTTTATCTCTTGCAGGGTATTTCGGGATGTCCGAGCAACTTAACAATCGAAGTAAATAGTGAAACATTTTTGTTGCACAAGGCAAGCTGTTGTGTTGTTTTTCTCTATTTTCGTGGTAGAATTTTAAAGAGCACACATTCGAGCTTGCTTCCAAATTTTGTTATGGTATCAACTTTGAGATAACCTCAGCAAATGTTGCTCAACTGATTTGTGCCTCTGATTACCTTGAAATGGCCGAGGAATTTTCAAAGAATAATCTTGGAACCATAGCTTAAGAATATCTCGAGACCATTGTGTGCAACAATCTTAAAATGTGTGTGGAAGTCCTTCAACAATGCGAAACTGATGCATTTTTGTCCAATTTATTTCCCTCTCTGTATTAGTATCTGCTACTGGACATCGTAATGAAGATAAATTTTCTTGATTTCTTGACTTTACGGGTTACGACTACTTAGGAATTCATGAGTCAGCTGCTCATTCTTTCGGTTTATTTCTTTATTCGATTAACTGATTTTTTTTATTATTTCTTTTTGTGCATTCATTGTAATAATTTTACACAAATTTCAAATGAGATATGAGTATCTTTGGATATTGATTTCATTGGGGAGGCAAAAATTCATCATATCTTGTTAATTTTATAATCAAAGTATGAGCTACCTAATTTTCTTTCTTTTTTTCCAAATGCAATCTTAGAGGAGAGGATTATCGGCCACTTGAGAGGTGAATCCAGTGGGAAACCAGAAGGTATAACAGATATCATGTGATATGTCTTTCAATTCTCCACAACATGCAGTTTCTAAAAAGTAAAATTTTATAATCAGTAATTATAAGCAACCAAAGGTTATCGGAGATCAAACATGCCATGAAAAAAGTTATGGTCAAAGAGAGCTATAATTAGAGGACCGTAGGGAGTACTCATTTTTCTAATCTATAGGCAGATGAACATGCAAATGAGCTTCAGAGAAGCTTGTCTCATTCATGAAATCAATGCATAGTACTTTTTTTATTAAAAAAATTGAATAAGAAGAAATGTTGTTGAAATACAAAAAACCTACTAAACTATCTTAGTTTTGGGATTTGTACAGTTAAATCATTTTCCAGCACGAGTTTGGCCTCAAAAATAACATTTATTCGACAGAGTTTTTATTACTAATGCTTATATTCCACACTTTGTTTCCTATGGCTGATGCATTTTCTTTTCTTTTCTCTTAATCTTCATTTGCAAATTCTCAATAGTTTGAAGATTACACATTCAGCTGGATGGAACTTCTAACTGATGGGATATAGCCTTTGCTTCAAGCCTATAAAATGACTTATTTATGCTTCAAGGGACCTTCTATTTCTAATTGCATGAGAAAAGTTGTAGAAACAATTTTAAATGCTTCGTTTTGTTGTGTGTCCCTTTTACAGAATGATTGAACCTTAAATTATAGGTTTTATTATCTGAATAAAATTACTTCCTTAGCATTTTGATGAAATCACAAACTCAGATTTAGTCAGTTTGCTCAAGTTTGGCATCCTTCTGTCCTCATGAGTCCCATCAGCAAATGGAAACATTATGGGTGGAAAAGGAAGAAATGTTTGCTAATCTTTCAAAAGGTGATAGAATGCTTGACGAGGGAAAGAACAGAGTGACTAAGCTCGATACTGACAATGAAAAGGTATGCTGCACCCTTAACCAAAGCATGACAAAGTTGAATAGGATGTCTGTTGCTTATGACTTTCTTGTTGACATGTTATAATTTCTCTTACCTCATTTGTTGTTAGTTTAATATGGAATTTTCCTTTTTCTATGGCTTGAGATCTGTTTTGATTTGATAAAAGATTGAGTACGCAGGTAGCTTGTCCAAGCATTTGCACCTGACTGAGTATTGTTGTTGGATCTGATGGTCCTTTTAGTTGTTATTCTAAAGAATAATTTTCGATGGGATAAAAAAACTGGGATTTGGTTGTTTTCATTTGCATATCCCAAAATATAAAGATTCAAATGTTTGACAAGTGCAAATTTTGGCAGGCGAATTGTGATCAAATTATTGGTAACTTACTTTTACAAAAACCACAACAAAGAGGCATGATGCTATTTGCCATTTTGTAAGGGGAGAGTATATTCGTTTGCTCAGTAAAAGAGACTTGATCAGGGTTGATGCTCTTTATTGGACTTGGGTCTGTTTCATATTGGTTTTCCATTTGAGCTTTAGATTTAGTACCATTAATAGGCTTTCGACTTTTGTCTTATGGAAGCAAAATTTATGAAGGACTAAGGTCTTTTCTACATTTTCTACAGGTTCGGGATGTTACGGCCCGCATGCTGGGATTTTTTGAATAGTTGTGCATGTGCAGGTTGGGGCTAAATCCTCAAAGGTTTGTTGATCTTGAAAATTTGTGCAATGCAGATAGCGAGTTTTGCAACAAAGGAACATATGTGGCACAATCAACATTTGGGTATCCACAAATATGGGGCCAAAAGTGAAGGAAGGAGTAAGTTCATGAGAAGATTGCGTATAGGTTCAGATGGAGTTTGACGTTTTGATCGATGGAGCTTTCCTTAGTCCGGTACAACCATCCATGGTAAGATGGAAGATTCTTTAAAACAATCCAAACAAAAAATATTCTTCAAGGAGGTCATCGCGTCCATGCTGCTTTAGCGTTTCAAGCAGAAGCCTTGGCGATACTCGCGTAATTGGAAGCAGGAGTAACGAGGGGTATTCAATTTATGTTCGTTCAATTGGACTGCTTTAACTTTGTTCAAATGATCAACGTCCTTCTCAAATCCAGATTTGAAGATTGAAGGTTTAGTTTGTAAAATACAGCAGCTTAGGTTGTCTTTTGTCAAGTTTATGTAATTAAAGTTATTCGTCAAATGCTAGAGGTTGCTCAAGATGTAGTGTTTGAGAGTGCTACATTGGTGGTTGACTAAGTATTTGTTTAGTATATAAGATCATGGGTCACCTCTGCATTGTACCAAATGGTTTAATGACAGAAGCCCAAAATTCTTACATGTAGCAACTGGTTTAAAAGTATTACTAGGTTCTTGTATCATGTAACATTAGTTGCTGATATAATGAAAATCAGTGATTCAGTTACTTGGGTATCAGCATACAAGAACGTTGGTGGATTAGTGTCGATACATCAAGAACGTCCGGGTTCAATTTGCACAAAGTGCAATCACACACATATCATCAATGGCGGAACTAGGGGGTGAGCCGGTGCGGCCGCCCCCCAAACCTCCGGTGACTAGGCTAATATACCCCTCCTAGCCCCGCCCCCGCCCAGCCTAGCCTTGCCCAACCCCGCCCCTCCTCAAATATCTTTTTAGTTCCGCCACTGTATAT
>JAULKM010000013.1:3883218-3894218 GCA_032355605.1 Rubia tinctorum
AAATTTAGTAAACTTTGACCACTAATATAAGCGTATATATATGATAAAAATATCATGTGACATATTGGTAGATTCATTTTAATATATATTTTCTAAATATCAATTTTTTATACTGAATTGGTATACGTATCTAGAGATATTGACGGTCAAAGTGCTCATTGGAGACCGTGTAGGTCAAAATGGGCCAAAATTTAAGGGATAGAGAGAGTAAGCAACTTCTCATATTGAAGTAACAACTACTGCTGGCCTTCTTGCGAACTAACACTTTGAACCCTCTTTAAGGGTTTCGTGATGTCAATTTCTCACTTGATCCGTATGTAGGGGCCAACCAATGAGCCTCAACATCCCTCTACACCACCACAAACTTTCTGATAGCAAATGCTTCATTCATGGACAGAGTTGGAACCCTGTGGACATAAATCCAAAACGAACTCGTCGTAAATTGCATCTGGTTTTCCACCATGCCATCGTAAGGTTCACGACGCGCTAGAAGAAATTTTCCAAATAGCCAAGGTTCCCTTTCGAGCACCCAGGCCTTGTCCGCCGGATTAGAAAACTGAAACAAGACTACATTGTCACATAAAAACTTCCCGTTCATGGAGTTTCTCATACCACATATTTGCCTGAACAACTCAACAATATCGTATCACGGGATCCGCTGAGGATCCAGAACTTTGCATACCAATGCCAACCTAATCTGGGATTGATCGGAACTGAGTGGCGTAGCTTGTGGATGATTTTCCTCATCAGCGATCGACAGATTTGCGTAAAACTTCTCTAGCGCTTCCAGGTTTTCCATCGCTGAGGTTTATGTGATTCCGATGGCCAAATCTGGGAGGATTTATGTCAAAAGGTGCCGCCGATCCAATGTGGGAATTGGATTTGGAGAAGAGCCCTTCACGCCGATCTGTTTCGTGTGCGGATTCGGTTTCTGGGCGTTGCAAAACCTTGCTTCGTAAGGAACAAGGAAGATGCTCTCTAAACCCTGGGGTGGAGAGAGAAACATGAATCCTTAAAATGAATCATTCCTATTTGATTAAACAAATAAATGTCGGTAGGCTTAAGGCGGAAAATTTTGTGGGAAAATGAATGGTTTGTTCGGTATGTTGTCGGTATGTAATTTATCTCACACTTATACGTATAATAATTTTTTGTATATAAAAAATTGAGTTAAGTGCTAAAACAATCCTGAATTTTAGCTGAAAGTGTCAGTATAACCCTGCAATCTCAAAAAGTGTCAATATAATTTTGAATCCGCTGACTTTTTAGTCATCGCTTATTTGGCTGGATTCTGGTGAAAAGTCAATTTTGCCCTTAGGTTAAAAAATACATTGAAGAAGAAAAATCTCTCTTCGTCTACCCTCCCCCCGAATCCGCTGCTTCCCCTCTGTCTCATTCAAAATCCACCGTCGTTGTCCCGTTTCTTCCATTGAATCCGTCGCTTCCCCCCGTGACCATCGAATGTCGACGCCAGAGGAGTAGACGGAGATAGATATTGGGTCTTAGAAGTAGACGATCGAGATGGAGATTATGTCGTAGAGGTAGACGGCCTTTTTGTAAGGGTTTCACGAAGGCAGCACTGGTGAGGTTGAACTACGCGATCTGGAGAGAAGCAGCGGAGAAGGTGGGGCGTTAGAGCGGTAGATGACGTACGCGGTAGAGTCGACGATGGTGATGATGATGAAGAGGAGGAGGAACGTCCAAAGGAAGCAGCGGCAGCAGCAGCTTCGGTGGAAACTTCGGTGCTTTTGCATCACTGAAATATATAATAAGAAAATCAAAGCCGACAAATGGGGGAAATGAAGAAAATCAAGGAGTGGAGCATGAAAGGAACCTGTGAAATATGCTTGGCGGAAGAAGAGATTGTAATGAGATACAACGACCATTTAGCTCGCTACTGCATACTCATGTGAAGAACATACATTTTCTTTCTATGGTAGACATTTTTTATTATAATGATTAGAGTGATCAGTCGGTCAGTCATTTTCTTTTCTTTTTAAGTGGGTTCGAGGTGGCGGGGGGTGTTTGTGTGGGGTGAATCTATCAGCGGTGGGTCGGGGGGGAGGGGAGAGGGAGGAGGAGTCGCAAGGGGAGGATAGAGAGAAGGGTGGCGGTGACGAAGGGGGAGTTTGTCGACATCTCCGGCGGCGGAGGAAGCTCCTCTCCAGCACGAGTGAAGGGGTTGACCATGTTGGGGAAATGGTGAAGGGGTTCTCCTGTGGGGAAACATGCTGGGGTGGTGGCAGAGGGCTGGGGTGGGGTGGTGGTGGTGGCGGGAGCGGGTGATTGGTGATGGCAGGCCGAGAGTGGTGGCGAGCGGAAGGGAGGAAGAAGACCAGGCGGTTGGTCTTTTAGAAAGAAGACTAGGGTAGTTTTCTTTTTGTATTTTTGATTTTTTTAAAGAGGGGTAAAATGGGAAAACAATTCAGGTCATGCCGGAATTCATTTGGTCGATGCCAAAATTAAGAAGTTTGGCTATATCGGCACAAATTTTTTGAAAGTTAAGGTTAGATTGTCACATACAATAATTAGTTTGGGTTAAATTGACACTTTCTGAGATTGCATGGTTATATTGACACTTTCAACATAGAGTTAGGGTTATAAATGTTTGTATCCCTAAAAAAATTTAGGTTTAACAAATAGTATAATAAGTACTCCACGCTTGCGCTCTCTCTCATTAAGAAGAGGGGGAAACACCTACTAGAGACGAACATGGGTCAATGTAATAGGAACTGAATCGTAATAGGAATTGAATCCTAGTTGAGTTTTGGTTCGACATTTCGTTCTTCTTCAAGTGCTTATTTAGTTCTTGATTACTCCATTGCTAATTGCACTCGTCGTTTCTATCCTCGTCGTTTTAAGTATGATTATGTCATTATTTGTGGTGGTAACATTTTCAGAGTGCTAGAAAGCAACCTAGTGTATCTATCTCTAGTTCATAGTATCATGATGCAGATAACGTTGGTGACTAAGCTGGCATGATTGATGTTTTTATTTTGGAATCTTCGAGTACTGTCTTCTGCACCTCGTGTAATGTTATCTCTTTCAATAGTAGTATAGTACTATCTTTCTTGTTCAGAATCTCGTGTCGCATAAGAGAGTGGAGCACACTGACATTAATTATCATTTTGTTCATGAGATGGTGCCTTTTGAGGCAAGTTTAAGATCTTTCACGTGTCTTTTGACATTCAACTCGTGGATGTTTTTACTAAAGGTTTCTTTTGACCGCAGATTGAGTTTTTCCGGCCCAAACTCTGCATTGCCAACAATCTAAAGCTTTATTCGAGAGTGGGAAGGGGGAGGGATGTAATAGAGCATATGAAGTAAATTGATATTTAAAATTTTCTGTGATTTATTAGAATCTTGTACACTAACCATTCTAACTCTTGTACACAATTATATATATAAATACACAGTCAACATTCGTGTGAGTTTTCACTCTCGTAAATGATATGATTATGATTGATAACTTGAGAAATTCATAATTGTAAAATTTTGTCTCTTTTATTTACTCATCACTTTATTACGAATTATGTATAAAGTTGTGATATTCATTCATAACCATCGGTTCTCTTCCTTTTATCCATATCATTCACTTCCTTCTACTACAAGTTTAGCAAAATATAAATGATCATTAAAGAGTGGTAGTTGATCGTTCGAGAAAATGTAACCAGATTCAGATGGGACAGATGGATTATAAGGAAAAAAATGTTGTTCAATAGAAAAATGAAATAGAAAATCATGGGAATAGGATAAAGTTCAACAACTTCGTGAAAGAACCGACCCGTTTTTTCAAATCGGGCAAATGATCGGATAATGGAAATTTGATAACACTACTCCACCGTCAATCGCCTCATAAACGCTCCTTCCTTCCTTCTCCACTTCTGTAATCAGAGCTCCTATGGCTTCCAATCACTCACAGAACCTCAATCTGTTCGGAGTCTTGTCGGAATCGAAGCGCATAATCAACGCCCACTCCCGCCATTTCCTAGCTCTCTCAGTCGTCTTCCTCATCCCCCTCTCTTTCTCCCTCCTCATCTACCCAACCCTCCGAAACACCTTCTGCGACTCCAATTCAATCCAGTCCCTCTTCATCTCCCTGCCCGAATACAATTTCGACCCAACCCGGATCCAGTTCCTCCTGCCCCTGTTATACGCCGTGTTTGTCGTCCTCCTCGCTCTCTTCGCGGTAGCCACAATCACCTACAGCACGTTCCACGGGTTCTACGGTAGGCCTGTGAAGCTCGTGTCATCATTCAAGTCTACCCTCTACTCGTTCCTTCCTCTCCTCGCCACCTTCCTCGTTTCCCAGATCATCCTGTCGTTTTGCGCTATCGTGTTTGCCGTTTTGTTCGGTTTGGTTTACGAAAGCTTGAAGCTTTCGGGACTGGAGATCGAACCCGGGTCGAAACTGTTTCTGGGGTGCTGTATTTTGGCGGGAATTGTAGTGGGCTCGGTTTTGATTGCGATTCAGTTGAATTTTTCACTAGGGTTTGTGGTGGTGGTGGTGGAATCCAAATGGGGGCTGGAGCCACTGTGGCGGAGCGCGTACTTACTGAAAGGGATGAAAGGGGTGGCGCTGTCAATGCTGGTGTTCTACGGGTTAGCAATCGGGTTCTTGGCGTGGGAATGCTCGACCTCTGTAGCGTATTCCGGCCGCACCACCGGGCTCTGGAGCTGGGCGTTTGTGCTGCAGACGGTGGTTTCGTCGGGCTTCATCACTTTACTGATGCTCCACAATGTGGCTGCCAATGTGGTGCTGTATATGTACTGCAAGGCATTGCGTGGAGAATTGGCGTTCGAGATTGCTGAGGAGTTCGCCTGTGAGTACTTTAGTCTGCCTCTTGATTATGAGAAGGTTCCTCATGTTGTTTCTGTGTTTCAAGGCTGATCTCATCCTGTTTGAAGATAATGCTGGTTTTTGTTACTTAATGTCCTTCGACTGTGTGATAGGGAAGAACTCTTTGGTACACATGTAATTATTACGATGTTGTTTATGAAGTTTGCTTGAAGAAGAAATTTGCTTGTGTTGAACTTGCATTCTGGTTTTAGACTATGATCAGCTTTGACTGTGTGATAGGGAAGAAATCTTTGGTACACATGTAAATATTACGATGTTGTTTATGAAGTTTGTTTGAAGAAGATGTTTACTTGTGTTGAACTTGCATTCTGGTTTTAGACGATGATCACCTTTTTGCCATTAGAGACTGGATTTGAGCCTCGACTGATCCTCCACTTGCTAGTCAAGAAATATCACCTCATCTTCTTTTGCTGTATTCTTAAGCTATCTCTCGCCTTACGAGAGGCAAAGTTAGAAATGTTTTATGTCCAAAACATACCGGAATTTCAAAATGAGCGTGTTAATTTTAAGAACTAAAGTCCTGACATTCAAACCAGAACATTAAGGACTGAAACCCAGCTATTATCCTGGAATGATTGATCACCTTGAAGCTCAATACAATGGTTGATTTTCAGTCTAGAAGTATTGGCATTGTTTTAGAAAAGTTGCAGTCGATTGTTTCAAACATGAAAGCCAATGTTTATGGAGATAGTACCTTCAAGCTTCATTCTATACAAAAATTGACTACCAAGAACTGGAAAAGCGAATGAATGATCAGATGAACTGAAGCTTCAGCTTACCATCCACAAAAGGCAAGAGATTTGTCCGGCTCAGCAGGACAACTGTGATTTTAACAAATGAAAGAATCCCGGGATGTAAATCGCTCCTACTTTCTTATGTCCGGCCTAGATGAAGATGAATACTTGACTCTAGCAACCCTGTCATCAGGTGCAGACCCAAACAGAATGCTACTCCACTCAGACGACCTCTGTACAATCCTATGAGGCACTCTGTCACTATCTTCACCACCCGATGCATCATACCCGTCACTAGTGGACCGCAAAAAAGGTACTCCCCTATGAGCATTTGTGTTTCCACCCGAGAGACCAACTAGGCGCCGTGCCTCATCAGGCCCCACTGATGCGCCAAAGGGATGGATATCGAGAGAGTCTAAACTGCTTTCTGGAGAGGAAGCAACAATTCCGGCTGATGCTGAGATAGACCGACCTGCCCTGAAACTACTTGGGGCCTCCAGGTGGAGAGGGGCTAAACCGGCTGAGGATGCTTCACCAAGGGGTAAATCTGTGGGAAGGCGATGGACGCGTTTACTGGGGCGCTTCCGGCTGCTGCTATCGGGCCTGGAAGCAATACGGCGGCCGCTACTGCCAAAGCTAGCTTCCCTTTCAAAACCATCCTGCATTTCCTGCCTTACCACAGGCTGCAGAATCTTGGACTTCTTCCTAGCCTCTGCAGCAGCCTTGGACACTTCCTCCGCGTTCAGCCGGGCTAATGTCCATGGGCTGATCTTCACGGGCACGGGGTTTCTCTTCTTCACCGGCTCCTCCATTATAGTCTTCTTGCCCAATGAACTCACGGATCCAGTCTCCGGATTAACTACATCATACTGCAAGAAACCAGAATCAGTGGCGAAACAAGAACTCCATTACAACGTTGATGATTGATCGAGTTCATACCTGATCTTCGACAAAAAGACGTGGTGGCGTACACCAGGCAGCTCGGTGGAAGGTGTTGAATGAGCTTGCACTGCTCATTCCGGTAATGGAACTAACCGGAGACATTTGGGGGCTTTGTTGGGTCCCGTTCGCTTGTTGCTCTTGCTCCCTCAAAGCTATAATGTAATCATATGTGCTGATGCCCTGTTTCACCAAACAATGAACATCATTTTTTTATACTTTCTTGTTCAATACTTTGATGTACTTCTCAACAACAGAACATATAAAGCTTGCCTTTTTTATAAGAAGAATGTGGAAGAAGAAAAGTTGAACAAGTGGTAAGGTTGCAAGCATAGCCAGTATTGTGCATACTGCCTGCAAGCAAGTTAAAATATAGTCAAATGATATGCAGAACAGCGAAACAAACCTTATATCTCACTTTCTAAGTCCGTTCGCGTGTTATATGGTTTTTTACTTCGTTTCTTTGATTCTTATCTAGAGGCCTTCTAGTCGTATCGTTTCACAACATATTCATTTCTGCTACTCTATTTTCTAGCTCAGGTCCTATTTAGTCGAGTAAATCCCAACACTCAAACATACAAAACTCATGGATGGCGTAACTATCTATTATTTCACCCTTTTGGATCCCGTGTGTAAGAAAATGGTAGATTGCTTACCACAACAATAAGAAAGGGAACTAGAGTGAAGCTGCTTCCAAGCTTGGCTGTGATGTCAGAAGAGAATCTCTTCCTCTCAAGAAAGCAGCAAATGAGCACAAGGATCCCGGTTGCCCATTGAAGTATAAGCTGCAATCTCAATTCCAAAGGTCCACAAACATGGTTCACACCTGTCAATAGTTAATCAAATGAAAAAATAACTGCAAAACATTGAGTACATATCCTCTCGAAATCGAGCATACCAGTAGAAGAGCAGAAACCATTAGTGCGAAGAACTTCTTGTAGTTCCCTTTGCCAATGCAGTTGTTCAGCCACTAAAGAAACAACAAAACCAGATGGATCAGAAGTTTATCTAGCAGAAATGTCAACCATTTGCAGAATTCTACACCGTGAATTACCCTGCAGTGATGATCAAAGCGATCGACACATTTGTCACAGACTCTGCAGTGCTTGCTGTACTTGAAAACCTGCAAGATAGCAATCACTTCAGTATAATTCAATTTAATGGTTGATATAGAAGTGATTGATGAGAAAAGAGAAACAACGGCGCACCTCTACATCACACAAACTGCAGTAGAACATGCCATCTTCGCTCAGTTGTTGCTCAGAAGATTCTTCGTGCGAGCGTGAACACTTGCGCAAGAGGGCACAAGGTAAAAGGGCAAACTTAGCCATTGAGCATCGGGTTTTAGTAGGTGATGCATTCTTAGCCTCTTCTGGTTTGGCATCAACATCTTTGTTACTTCCATCATCAGTTAACTTCCCAGGCGTTGCAGCCTTTGCCTCTTGCATTGACGAAGTCGATTCTCCCCCGAGCTTCGATTGCTTATCATGGACATGCTTTTGATTATCTGGAATGTTGAGATACTTTTTGGACTTGAAGACCCCTGGATCAGCAGGATCAGAAGCGGCGCACCAGATATACAAGCCAAAGACGGATAAAATCTGTAAGGAAAAATTGCTGTCAGGCGCAATAGACAAATACAACTAAAATCTCCTCAAATCAACGAAAATCTTCTTCCCATTTTCATCACAAGAAGTAATTTTGATGAAAACCCATAATTAATTATTCTAAAACAGAACGAAAACCAGTAACCATTGAACAAAAGCAGAAGAATGCAGTACAGACAGAGCAAGCCGATGAGTTTATCTCCAATTAGCAACATTCTCATTTATCTTCAATTTAGTGCCTACTCTCAAGAAAATGCAACCAATTCCATTGTTGTTCACAGCTTTCTTCTTCAAGATATCAACAAAATCTTGCCCAAACTTAGAGACAAGTGGAACTAAAAGAAGGAGAAAAGAGAGCAAATGGGGATAACACGAACTACAACAAAGCACAATCTGAAACCACTAAAGGCACTGAAAAAACAGATCTCAGTTCTACAAACCAACACACGAACGCACACAATGAACTTCATATAGAAAAGGTAAGAAAGCACTCACAAGAGGGGTATAAAGCCCCATGGCAGCATACTGAACTTCCTTCCTCCCCACAAAAGGAGCAAAGAACACAAAGAAAGCAAAACCCAATGCCAGGAAAACAGCAACAGCCACAACCTGTAAACATTAAACGAAAAAACAAAACAATAAACTAAACTTCCCAAGATAAGCAAACACAAAAAGGCTCCATTTTTACAGCAAAACACAAGAAAGGGACCTGCAAGGGGTGATAAGGCAGCTGCCATCCATGCTTCCTCATCGTGTGGAGCAAATGTCACAAACAAGAAAACTGGTTCAAGAAGATGCTAATGAACTTTTTTGACCCTTTTTCACCCTGAAATTGCCCACATTTTCAGGGGAGGGGGATTGGGAAGAGTACAAATCTTGCCAAAAAAAAGAGCTCAAAAGGGGTGAAAATTGAAAAACACAGAATGGATAGTGGGTGGTGTGATGATGGAGATGGATGATAATAGCAAGGAAGCTTTGTCTGGTTCACTCAATCATCACAAAACCCCATCCCCACTAAACACATTGCCATCAACATCTTTGTAGCTATTTTAAAGCTAATTAGACCCTTTGATTCCCTTTCTCTTTAGCTCAATATCTACCGTGAAATGGGAAAGATTTTAGGGAGAGAGAGGGCTAAAATCACACTTCCAAAGCTGCAACCAACCCAGTACTGTTAACCTTTTACTTTTTTGCTTGTTTCCAGGGTTACTTTTATTTTCTTGGTTCAAATCAAGAAAGTTTCACAGGTTCTTCTGGGGTTAGGAACCAATTAAACCTTTAACACCAACCCCATTTAAAGCTTTCAGAGCAGCATAGTACATACTCTCTGCTACGTCTGTTTTGTTGGATGTGGCACCATATGGTTAGGTGATTGAATTTTGGTGAATGAAATATGTGGATGAATTGAATTTAAAAAGTGAAAAGTAGAATGGATTGATGAAATTGGAGAAATTTTATCATAAAAAGAAAGTGTGTCAAATTCACAAAAACAACCTTAAAAAAAGTGTGTCAAATTCACAAAAATAACCTTAAAATAGGGTTAGTGTGTCACATCCAAGGAGAGTAGTACAATTAGATATTGTGAATATTAATAATATAGTCAGGGAAAATGCCTTGGATTCAATTCTGTTCTGGCCTCTCTTTTTTCTTAGTATTGTCCCATTTTTTAAATATAATATTATTAAAAAAAACATTGGTAGGAGTTAGGAGCCTGGTCTACTCATGTGTCATGTGGAAATTTGAGGTTTAGATTGGACCTATTGGCAAAAGAGCATGTGATTTTAGAATTGTGTTTTTTCCTAAGAACACATTCCAATTTCCAAATGAGTTGTGGAATGTTGTTTCTAAATTACTACAATTAGGCCTACTTAAGGAATATAAAAACATACTTATGAGAGTGTTTATTATATTAGTTTGACTACATTGTCATGTGCATGAAAGCAATGAGGGTACTTTTTCCATTACTTCTCTGGTTCTTTTTTTAGTGGCACCCGATAAAATAACACATTTAAAAAAAGAGGGAGCAAATTGTATTGTGAAATTAAAAAGTAAATTAAACGAATAAAGATAATTTAAACTTTGCCAAAAAATAAAGGGGTTTGAAAAACAAATATGAAAGAAAAGGGGTACATATGATTGTGGTTATGGATTAATTTAGAAGTATATTTTATATGACAAAATATTTATGTGGCTATGAAATTATTTTAATTATTGGATTTTTTTCCAATCACTTTTAACTATTGAACTTTTAAAACAGGAGGGTCGAGGTCAATCCGTCAAAACTCATCTTCATTCTGTCATGTGTCATCTATGTGTCAGAGTTAAGATAAAATTGTCTTTTACCTTCTTACCTTCATAGCTTGTGGTCACTAAACTACTATTTCGATCTTTCACTTTGGCGACTCAATTTGTTCGACCACGTTTGGTTATCAAACTAGTTAATGAGGCAAATCAACCATTTTCTTTTACTCATGTACGTCAAATCAGTTAAGTTCAGTTCAACTGCAACTGAAATTGCAGTTGCAGTGACAGTTACAAGGAAATTTTCCTTATGAATAAATCAGTTCATTAAAGGGTTGTGGATTGAAAACTGGTGACATTGTTACAAATTTACGTCAGTGTAAATTTCAATCTCACGTGAGATAAAAAAAGAAAGGAATATATTATTGTGAGGTCATTTAGGTTATTATTACATAGTAAAAGAAAAGTGCTACTCCTCGTCCCAGTCAAATCTGCACAATTTCCATTTAAAGAAAAAAAATTATGTAACAAAAGACATAAGTACCCTTAAAATAATTAAATATTACTCGTGAAACTATCACCTATACTTACCTACCCTCACATGACTTCACACACAAG
>JAULKM010000013.1:3894621-3907767 GCA_032355605.1 Rubia tinctorum
CGGAATTCATTCTCATATTGATATTTGTGTTTATTTGCATTCTTAGTTTAATTTAATTATTTTCTTAGTTAATAGATTATTCTCATCTAGTTAAAGCGTGGTAGCAAACCAACAATTGAATCTTTAGAAATAAGAATTTGTTTACATTGTTCTCTGTGGGATCGGTCTTGCTTACTCTTTACTTGAATTTAAATTTGATAAGTTAGCAGGTTTATTTGGTAGAAAAACGACCTATCAGGAATATTTTGGATGCCACAAATCATTTCCTTTTTACTTTAATTCCAAAAAGGATACTTTCTCAAACTTTGGAGACTTTAGACCAATTAGGCTTTCAAACTTTGTAAATAAAAATTTTCTAAATTTTTCATAGAAAGATTAAAGCCTCTAATGCCTGGAATAATCTCAAACTAGCAAACTGCCTTTATGAAATACAGAGAAATTGCAGATAATATCATCTATTTGAATGAGATGATTAGATTTTTAAATCTGAAAAGGTCTAATCCCAATTGTATTTTAAAACTTGACCTAACAAAATCTGTTGATAGAGTGAGCTGGTCTTTTTTAAACTCCACACTTTTGAAGTTTGGTTTTCATGGTGTTTTTGTTAAAAACATTAAGAATAACCTAACAAAATCATGGGTTTCCATCTTAATAAACGGAAAAATTGCTGGATTCTTTCAGCCATATAGAGGTATTAAAAAGGGGATCCTTTATCCCCTTTTTTGTTTAATATCTTTATGGAATTTTTCTCTAGGAGCATGTCTTTCATTTTCTCTACGGGAAAATTGAAATACTTCCATTTACCACCCCATTCAATCCCAGTGTCACACCTCAACTATGCTGATGACACTATAAATTTTTTTAAATCACAAAGACTAATTTAATTAGAATAAAAGCTTTTTGGATAAGTTTCAACTTGCCACTGGTCAAAAAATAATTTTCAAAAGAGTAATTTCTATATTAGTAAACATGCACCATCAAGTCAGGTTAGATCAGTGAAGCCTGAACTAAAAATGACTCAGGGGTCTTTTCCTTTCAAATACCTTGGAGTACCTATTTTTCAAGGTAGAGCCAAGTCTTCCTATTTCCAGAATTTAGTGGAAATATTTGACTCAAAAATTTTAAATTGGAAGAACAAGTGGTTGTCAATAGCTGGTAGGTTAATTTTAATACAATCCTGTCTTTTTTCTATTCCACAGCATATCCTTGCTGTTCTCTCCCCTCCCAAAGCAGTAATTAAAAATTTATCACATAAAATGTGCAACTTTTTCAGGGATAACCAAGAGCACCGCCACAAAAGAAACTGGAAAGCTTGGAAACATCTATTCTACCCAGTGGAGGAAAATGGAATTGGTCTGAGGGATTTTAACTTAGTCACCAAAGCTTTTTCACTAAAGTTTTGGTGGAAATTCCAGCAAGGCTTAGCCCCATGAACTCAATTCATCCGATCCTTGTCTCAATCTTATAGAAAATCACAGATTTTCAAAAGAATTAGTGCAGTGGATTCTTTGGCTGAAGCAAACTCCATGGTCATACATGGAAATGGCAGAGCTTCTTTTTGGCAATCAAATTGGTCTAGAAATGGACCTCTAATAGATATTATTCCAGAAAACTCAACAAAAATTTCTCGGGGGTGTACAATAGCTCAGTTTATTGGTGCAAAACACTATTTTCTGCCTTCCTTGTTACAGATACTGCCTTTAGAAACTAAACAATGCTAAAATTCACCAAAGACAAGATGAGATGGTTTGGAAACCGAACTGGAGAGGTGATTTTACTTTCAAATCAGCATTCCAATTGGTGAGAAAGAAGAAAAGACAATTGGAATCTCTCACAAAGGTATGACACTTTAGACTTCCAAAGAAAATTGCTATATTCATGTGGAGAGTGGTCAATGCTATCATTCCATTCGATGATATTCTTGCATTTATGAAGATTCATGTTGTCTCTAAATGTGTAATGTGTGGCAGTAATGTAGATTCTCTAAATCATTGTTTCAATGACTGCAATTTTGTAACTGAAATTTGGAATCAAATGCATGCTTCTTTGGGCTTGCCATATCAATACTTTGAAAATAATTGGGATAGATTATCTGTATACTGGTCTTTCAAAGGTCTTACACCATTACATACCCAACTAGTGCACATTACTCCATTCTTTATCTGTTGGGCTATTTGGAAAGCAAAAAACAAGTTTATTTTTTATAACATTAAGCCTGACTGTTTTGCTCTCATGAGAAATATAAAGCTAGATATCTTCTTAACTTACAAAGTTAGAGAACACTACTCTGGTAATATCTGGGATAAAACTTGGCACAATATAAGTTTCACTCTAAATTTAAGGCATCCTCCTAAACCAAACATTTCAAAACATGTATGGGAAAAGCCATTTTCTGGTTAAAAGATCAATGTTGATGCTGCATGGATGAAAAACACTGATGACTGTGACTTAGGTTTAATTGTAAGGGACTCAAATGGAAAATTTATAGCTGCTAAAGGTGGTTGTTCTTCTGCATTCTCAAGCCTTCATTCTGAAATAATGACAATTGATAAAGGGTTACAGTTTGGACTGGATCTGCAGCTTCATCTGTTTCAGATTGAAACTGATTGCAGCAATGCAATGGACTATATAATGAAGCCTACTCTTGCTCCATGGGAGCTTTATGAATTAGTTTGCTCAATTCATTTAAGGCTAAAACAAATTCCTTTAGGTTTTTGTTACATAAATGCAAACCTTCCAGCTGATAAGCTTTCAAAATTCATTTTAAAGAACAAAACTGAGAGCAATGTTTTCATTTTGATGAGTTAGACAAGGAAATTAGAGGACCAATTTCATTAGATCAAATTCAAGTAGGTTCAATTCGTATTCATGATCATTAGTACGGAATCTACTCCTCTCTTTCTGTTTTGCATGTACAAAAATCCTTTGGAGGCTAAAATGAGCAGGCTCCTATGCTGCTACCTTTTCAAGGTAAAAAAATGGAAGAAGAAACCAAAGGGATCCACGAAGAAAAAAAATTCCTGTAGCACACATTTTCATCTTTCAACCAGAGTTTGATAAGAAAGGAACATAATCTGGAAAACAAAGGAAAGCACAAAGTTTTCAAACTTATGTATATTTTGTATAAACCAAAGTACTACTTATTGTATATTTTGTTCTCTCACACAAAATCACTATTTAGGAAAAAATTGGAAGTCTGGCCGAATATTTAACATCGACACAGGGGGTGGAGGTGTTACATTCGGGAACACTACCAAACTTTTTCCAAAATGGCATTTCAGCTTGCAATAGGCAACCATTTAGCCTTTTCAAAGCTTTTTGTACAAACGTTTTAAATGTTCCATCTTTTGAAGTAACGAAAGTTACTATTTGGTTTGGAGAACCTAATAAATATCTCACCCATTAATATGGGTTTAATTTTTAAAAAAGAGTATAAGATAATAATAGTCTTGTATATATAATAACAAAATTTAATACTCGAAATTGGCTCGGTTTGACTTTCAAAAGTCAAAATGTACCTTTTTTCTAGGGACGGAGGTAGAATTGTGTAGTCAACCAATAAAAACTAGTTAAATTGTGGTCAATTTATAATTAATACTTTTTCAGGGTAGAGTTTAGAAAATGTCCTATACTTCAGGGATTGAATTGCAAAACATGAAAAGAAAACCCCTATATTATCCCAACTTGGGTTTAGTGTCGTATCCAAGTAGATATCGGATACGGTGACACTCGAATTTGCCATTTCAATCGATATGAAAATTCATTCAACTGAGTGTCTTGCCTTTTTTTCCCAACACGTCTGTTATATACAGTATCATAACATATACTTCAACACGCATATAATTTATTCTTTTATATAATATTTTAATTTAGCATTCTATTTTTTACTATACATATAATATTGTGTTATATATTTAGAGTAAAATATATATACAACTAAAATATGGTGTTCATATTATATACTTCTTCCGTCCTATGAGTTTTGGCATATTTACTTTTTTCAAGTCAAATTTGCCAAAATTTGACCCTAAATATAAATTGAGTGGGTTTCCTGACATGTGGCCTGTCCATAAGTTTATGGATAGTCCATGCATTTTTACCTTATATACTGCATTTGTTAAATTACATACGTACTAAATTTAGAAATTTAAAAATATTTTTCATATTATATATTTTATATTTTCACATTCAAATACACATGATTAATTGTTTTAACTTTTAAAACAAAATAAATAAATTTTATAAAAAATTACAACATTTAAGGTAAAAAGTACAGTGGACCATCGATAAGCTTATGGACATGCAGTCTTTTCTGAGACTTTCTCATATAAATTAATATAATTATGATAAAATATCATGTGAGACATTATTAGATTCATCTTAGAGGGAAAAAAAGTGTTTTAACCCTATGTTTTGTTCGAAAGAGTAAATATAACCTTGTAAATCCTGAAAGTCCAAATATAATCCTAAATTTCGTTGACCAAAATGTCAACAATCAAATTAGCAGGAAATCAGAGCAATGACCATTATACCCATGAGTTAAAAATATTTTAAAAAGAAAAGAAAAGGAAAAGACAACATAACCCTCACTCTTCTCACGTAAGCCAACCCTAATACCCTCACTCTCCTCTTGTAAAGACCACCCATTTCCCCACGCCCAATTTTGCCACCATAAAGACCACCCTGCTCACGTCGCACCACCGCTGCTTTGTATCTCCTCACTGCCAACGAGAGTAGTTCGTGGCTCCGGGGCAGGATGACCACCTTCTTCCCCACGCCCAATTCCGCCGCTCCTCTGTATCTCCTCACCACTGGTGAGAGTAGTTCCAACACACCACCGATGATTAGCGCCAGCCAGGCTTGGAGCGTTGTGGTTTTTCAGTGGTGGTGGAGCTCTCGATGCTGGAAGGGCAGGTTTAGGTTTTCACAGCGAGGCGGCGCCGGAATGGAAGGTTTGGGGTGGTGGTGGTTGAGCTCACGGTGGCTCTGGGGCAGGTTCGGGCCTTCACGGAAGGGCGAGGCTAGGAGGGAAAATGGGCTAGGAAATGGGTGGCAGGGCGGGTCTGGGAGGGAGAGGCTGACAGAGAGGGGAAATGGGTTGGGAAGGGGCTGGGCAAATTATAGCGGGTCTGGACGGATTTTGATGGGCCTAGGCAGATTTCAGTGCATCTGGGCGGATTTCGACGATGGGGTTGGGCGGATTTCGACGGGGATGGGCGGAATCCTGTGGTGCTGGGAGGATTTCGGTGGTGTCTAGGTGTAGAATGGTCATAAAAAAAATTATGTTTTGAGCCTTAGGGTATTTATGGGTATTTTTCATGTTTGGTCAACAATTGATTTCATTGGTCTTTCCTCTCCAGCACGTCTATTTTGAGATAGTCAAGCATTAATACATATTGCAGCAAATCCGGTGTTTCGTGAGCGTACTAAACATATTGAAATTGATTGTAATTAATTTGGTTTATGGCCAACGTTTAACTCATCATATTCATATTTGAAGTCAACCGGCTTACTTGTTTGTTAAAACTCTTGGACGACAACAATTTCAAATTCTTTTTTCACCAGTTGGGCATCCTTGATTTTAATGCTCCAACTTGCGGATGAGTATTAAAGATATTTTATGAAAAAAATTTCCTTGAAAAAAAAGGTTATAGATGATAATTTCCTAATAGTTTGTAGTTTTCTTTTGCTGTTAGACTTTAAATTGTAACCTTATAATATTATGTTCTCCGATAATAAAATAAATCTTTCATGTTTACAATATTTTACACGTACCACAACTCTCACTTGTTTACTGTTGGGTGTGTTCAATCCAAGTCCCACATTGGAAGTTGAGAGAGTTTTAGTTCCCTATATAAGTTAGTCCCACCACATTAGTATGAGACATTTTGGGGTTGGACCCAATAAAACCGTGCGGGCTTGACCCAAAGCGGACAATATCATACTAATGTTGGTTGTGGTGGACTTGGCAGTCCCAACAAAAGATGCCACCAACCGGTTTGATTCAAAAACATTTCCAGCGAATAATATGGTTGTGACAGCGAGGAACCAGGGTGGATCTATAGGGAAAGTTAGGGTTGAGTGAAGTGTGCAAATTTTTTAGTGAATTTTCAAGATTTTAAATTGTGTAAAATTTTAACATTTTGGGATAATAATGTCTAATGATATATTGAATATTTTCTTAAAAGGCAAGTGTGTAGATTCGGTTGGAATAGAGAGAATATAAAAACATATAAATTTAACTATAAAAACCTTCAACAAGATCTACGATTCTATAATCCGATACTATTGATCTAACACTATCTTGAAAAACGATCATGCATATAATCCCGATCATATAAACATTAATCGGAAGCAATAATGGAAGAGTAGATGGAAAGGGTGGAAATGAGTGAGTGTGGTTTATTAGGTTTGCTTGCCTTCGCCTATCTTGTTGGGTTGGTCGCTTTCCTCCGCATTGCTCCCCTGCATTTAAACCAGCACGTGGACAATTCATCTACTAGTGTTCCCATGTTTTCAAAGTTACCATCTTTATGCCATTCCTCATGATAATACCATTTCATCATGGGAATAGGCCAATATTACATTCCCATGCACCGTTACATTCAGATATGATTCATACAGTCGATCAAGATAGAAGTTTAGTTATGGGCAATTTTTAGTGACGGATGTGATTACTATGTAACGTTGTGATAATGCACAAAATATCTCACTTCTACTAGCTAACATTTCGATTTTGTTTATCTTACGATAACTTATGGTCATGTAATCGAGTCATGTAATCGAATCATGTGGAATAAGAAATACAAAACATAAATTTAACTGTTGTGAGTCGTGACAGATCGCTGCAGAGGTTATGAGATATGATTCATATAATCTAGCGACAGGGCAATTAAGGATAAATGGTTAGTTGCGGTGGTGGTTGTACAACCGTAGTAATTCAAGAAAAGTCCAGCTCCACTGATGAAACCAAGTATGGAGCCTATGATTGGAGCTTTCAGTTCCACCATGTGGGCCATGGCCTTTTTCAGCCTTAATTTCTACTTCTTAGTTAAATAGTGCGTTGGCACCAGTTGCACTCCTACCTTCGCCACACGAATGCTCAGTTTCACGATTTCATTTTTGCTCAATCTCCCAGAGAGATTTGCTTCCAGTTCTTGGTAAATGACTAGAATTTTATCAACATTTTTTGTTTGATATTTGGTGATGTTTATCAGTTTTTGCATGCTTGTTAGATGGTCTTATTTGCATGTGATATTCTTACATTTCAGTGCTTCTTTTGATCTCTGCATCTCGGTAAAGATTCATAAGAATCTGGGATTTCGTTGTTCACACTATCGCTTGCATCCTACGCCAGTTTCTGATTCTGTGACATTTAGGATTCCTATCTTTCTTGGTTTTGATTCTTCTGAACAATTAGGGGGGGAAAAACTAGGAAACATGCCTGAAAGTATTGGTCTACTCTAGTTTTGGTCTTTTGATATTTGTCTGAACAGAGGAGAAATCCAATGGTTGACTTCTTCTCTCTCTTTCTATCTATTGTTTGCTCCTGAAGTAAGGGGAGCCCTTGATTGAGATGGAACCATTAATCTTGCTTGACTTTTTTGTGCCCTCTTAGAGGACTCTTGAGTCTTGACTGCCCTTTTGTGAGGAAATTTTCATTTGGGGTTTAGGTAGTTTTTCTGTGTTTAGTGGAAAGGATGAATGGAGGAATGTTTCCATTGATGGCTTAGTGAAGTGAGTTCTTGTTCTGTGTTTCGAATTTGCGCAAATTCTTGATTTGGCACGAGTTCGTGTCATTGAGTATCCGGTGGATCCTTTCTCTGCGTGCAGGTCTTGGCAAATCTGAGTATAATCAAACCTAATTTGAAGATCAAAAGCTGTTGATGGTACTTTGGTTTAGTGCTGCTCAGAAATGTTGACGCCGAGGTAACTAAGATGTTATGTCTGGAACTCGTAAATGTTGCTGTTATATACTTCTGAATACATTATCTTGGTTGAAGAGTAAGTAGATTATCGATACATCTTGTCAATTTTGTTTATCTTAGATGTTATGTTCATGAATTCGAGTTTAGGCCTGTTATAGTTTGTTGAGAATCATGAGTACTTTAAGGTAGTTATCTTGTTTGCAGGAATGTGAGTGATGCATATTTTTGCTTTCTTGGACTTTCTCTGAGACTTATGGCCATAGATAATCCTTTGTGCATTTGGAATATGCTATGAAACACCAGAATTGCTCGCTATTTTCGCTGAAACACTGCTTACCATGGGAGGATGCATCTCAGTTTCCAACAAGAAGTTCAAATCCAAATCGAAGTACTTCCGCAATCCAAGGAAGACCCGTAGAAAGATCACCCCATCTGTTTCAGTTATTCCCATCGAACAGTTCAGTAATGCCGATGAAGGAAACCATCCGTCTTTGCCTGAATTCGCTTTCATGAACTGTGGAACAAGGGCACGAACACCTATTCTGAATGGTAAATTTTCCTATCCATTTTCTTGAAACAAGGATGAAAAAATTATAATGGTTGCTCAAAATGCTCATCTTTAAAGCTGTGGAATAATGTCTTGAACAGATGGAGCGTGCAAAGAGGAAGCGTGGTTCGACTCCTCAAGCGCGCTCGAGTCAGATTCTGATGAAGATTTTGTTAGTGTTCATGGAGGTGATTTAAACTCCCTCACTGTACTCCTTTTAAACTATTAGTACTAGTTCACATTTGTTCTGATTTGTTCTGTCTTTTCAGATTTTTTCCCTTCTGCAACAGAAGAAGTAGTTTCACTTTCGACAGAGAAGCATGATAACAGCTCTTGCTTTGAAGGACTAAACTCAATCTCGGCATCAACAATGGGAAAATCAACTGCGATAAAAGTTACTTATAAAAGCGCAAACCATGATGCAGATGAAGCCACTGAATTTCGTAAGAACTTCTAGTGGATCAGATCACAATATCATATTCTTGAAGCTTCAAAAGTATTACATTTTATGCTGATTTTGTTCATTCCATTTTACAGGTCCATCGAAGAGATTTCTGTACTATCGTAAAGTAGGACTTACACTACCACGCATGACGGATAAGAATGCAGGACAAGGTTGCTGGTCTCCTCTTTCGCCTTCTGTCTTTAAGCTCCGGGGAGAGAATTTCTTCAAGTATGTTCTTCAACCTCGTACTTGATCAAACTCGAATGTAATAATGCGTACTGACTTCATGAGAACTCTATGCAGAGACAAGAAGAAGTCGCCAGCTCCTAATTGTAGCCCTTATGTCCCAATTGGTGCTGATTTATTCGCTTGTCCGCGAAAGATACATCACATTGCACAGTTTCTTGAACTCCCCCCTTCCAAAGCTCATAATGAAGTGCCATCTTTGCTGATTGTTAATATCCAGGTGCCTTTCTTTAGGACATCTTCTCATGCTTTTAGTTCTGATTCATATGTTCTAACTCGAGATTGCGCGATGTTTCAGCTGCCAACTTATCCTGCCTCGATATTTGGAGAAAGCGATGGAGCGGGAATGAGCCTGGTGTTGTATTTCAGAGTTTCTGAAAATTTTGACAAAGAAATCTCTTCAGAATTCCAAGAATCCATTAAGGTACTTAATCATGGCTCTGCATTGTTACGCGAATTCTGATGTTCTTGACTCTGACAAAACCGCTCATTACCAATTGTTCTGTTTATGATGCAGAGATTTATCGCAGATGACATGGAAATGGTGAAGAGTTTCGCGAAGGAATCGATGGTTCCTTACAGAGAAAGACTGAAACTTTTAGTCGGCGTGGTAAATCCAGATGATCTGAGGTTGAATTCTGCAGAGAGAAAGCTCTTACATGCCTACAATGAAAAGCCTGTGCTTTCGCGACCTCAACACGCTTTCTACAAGGTAGTCCTAGTACTACAATTTGCTCTACTTACTCTTTTCAGAACTCCTTGATTCGGCCTTCACCATATCCATCATTCGTTTTCAGGGCGCGAACTATTTTGAAATCGACCTGGATGTTCATAGATTCAGCTACATATCAAGGAAAGGACTCGACGCATTTCGTGAAAGGTTGAAACATGGAGTTCTTGACCTCGGCTTAACGATTCAGGTAGGTTTTCAAGATTCTTGCTTTGAAATTGCGAAAGAACAGAGATTGTAAGGTTGCTTCATAATTCGATTTGGCGATGTTTGATGCAGGCACAGAAACCTGAAGAGCTGCCTGAGAAGGTGTTCTGTGGGGTTAGATTGAACAAAATAGACTTTCAAAACCATGGACAAATTCCAGAACTTGTAATTCTTGATCATGATTAAGTTGTAAATTCACACAAAATATTCATTCTTCCATGCATGAAATCCCATTGATTGTAATTTTGTATCACCTCCTGATAAAATAAATGAAGCACCAAGATGGAGCTTTCAAGAAATATCTAGTAGCAATGCACACACTTCTCCTTTCTTCAAGAATCAAGATTTCTTGAACTGTGAATTTGACCAAGAATCAAGCAATTAGAAAAAAACAGGAGATAAAATATGGAGATAATAGGAAAAAGATCTGAAAGAAATACAACTATTTAGAGTTTATAAGCAGTGAATTATTTACCGACTGCCACTGAGTTGCATAAAGTGCTTCTATCCTAACAGGGATGCAAAATCTCAGTGTCTACTAACTAGTTGGCCTTGTTAGCTTCTTTTACATCGTTGCCTGTTGCATCGGTTGGTTTGGGGACCGGTTGAATTCTCACGTACGGGTTTCTGGTTAATGTCTTTCCTTTCAAAGCAGCTACATATCGGTCATTTGTGTCCTCTTTCCGCTGTATCTCTCCAAGGAACTCTCCCAGCCTCTCTGTGTTTACTTTCCCCATCATCTGAGGATTAACGATAAGCAAGATATTCAGAAATCCGATATTAGTAAGAAGCAGCATGAAAACGAGAGCAATAAACTCATCATTGTGTGCTTTGAGTAACTAATATTACTGATTCATCGACTGAATTCAAACTAGTCAAGATGAGAGGATCCATACGCTAGTCTTCTACATGTTCACCTTTCACTTCTTGCATTTCATCATATCCTAGTGTCCTAGGATTCTGATAACCAGTTTTGAATGAATCATAGCAAAGGAATTGAAGGTTCCAACTATGCCACTAACATGGTTTTAGTACATCAAGCGGCCATCTCATAAAACCCAAAATGGGAAGTGATGCGAGCATAACAACAAACAAAAGGGATATGACATATTTTTGGGTTCCAGCCCAAAGTACAGGGTACATTTCTATGCTCCCTAAAGATGAGGAAAGATGTGACCAATTAATAGATCAAAGACAGCTAAGATTTGGTATTAACTATAGAATGGCAACAAGAGAAAGAAAATGTGAAGCTCTGGGAGCTTGAACCACACATAGACAGTAATGAACAACAGCATAACACAAGATACTGTAGAATAAGCTTTCAGTGTATAGAGATCCCTCGGGAAAAGTCATCCAAAAAAGAGAGAAGGCTGGTGAAACATGATGCGATTCTAATGGATCGATGACATTATAGCAAAGTCATACATTGGTATAAAAGCACAAAACAAAGGTTTGGAGGAAGACATGTTATGTCAGTAGATGCCGAACATATAGGCCCGAGCCATCAACAAAATAGAATCACTAAATTACCGAATGAAAAGCAGATGACTAAAACTGATGGTCCATACCTCAATCACAACACATACTATCGAATCGACTCACAACAGAAGATTCCTCACAGTTTGATAAGCAAAGCATCGAGTCGAACAGTACTATAGCATAAAGTCATAAGCCATTCCTACAATTCCTAAAACAACTTATACAGCTTAATGGTAATCGAACAATGAGGATACAGAGCTACAACATCAATTACAGTAAGCAAACCCACACAGAAATAAGATGTCAGTTTCACCAAATTCTGCCTTTCCTACAAACAAAGAACACTTGAAAAAAGTCCGCCTTTCCTATATCAATTTTTACAGCTTATGATGCATCAAATACAGTATGTTAAAAAATTGAAAAAAATAAATGAAGGACGGAGCTTACAAGGGTTTCGGGGCGGGCGTTCTGGCGGAGCTTGGCCTCCAGTTCGGGGCCGCGGGAGCTGGTGAGTTGCATGACGCAGTAGCCGATGGCTCCCGGAATGACGCCGCACACGGTGGCGAACGCGAAGAAGAAGGGCTTCGAGTCCCTGGTCTGAGCCACTATCCACCTCCATGCCGTGGACATTTCCGCGATTTGGTCGCAACTGTTTTCCGATTGTAGCCGCCGACACTGTCCACCGCCTTCCGCCGCTAATAAGACTTTTTCTTACCACTTTTGGGCTACGCATGTTGGGTGTTGTAATACATTTAGGCCTTTATTTCATGGGCCAGTCGAAAACCCCCCAAATTTGGACCCAAAACCAGATAAACCCCAATTACCTGTACTCCCCGTCCGCACCGCCCGTCAGACGCCGGCGCCGTCGCGCCTCCTCTGTAAATTCTTCTTCGATCTTAAAAAAAGGATGGCTGGCTCTGATTTGTCTTCAGAAATGGAGGTGGATGCCTTTAGGCGCCTCTTCCCGCTGCGTTTTCATGAGCGCCATCTTCTGGAGTCCATAAGACCCGATGGCAGGCCTCTTGGGAGGGCCAGAGACACAACTATAGCCCTTGGTACGTTCCACCTTTCACTTGTACGAAGATATTGAGGTTTGTGTCGTTTGGAATTCATTCATTACTCCCATCTGATTTCAATACCAGGTGCTGTTACATCGGCTAATGGATCCGCATTAGCTAAGATTGGCTCTACGGTGAGTTTGATTGCAAATGTTTTGTTCCTGTTCTTGTATGGCTAATGTATTTGTCTTTCATGATGCAAAGACCATGCTTGCTGCTATAAAGTTGGAAGTCATGACACCTACGTCAGAGTCCCCTGATGGCTGCATAGGTTTTCTCCTAGCCATGCATCACCATTACTTCACTTAGTTTTGATGAATGTAATTTGCTATTCAATCTGTGTTTTATGCAGCTGTAGATTTCCATATGCCCCCAATTTGTTCTCCGACTGTTCGGCCTGGCAGACCAGCTGAGGCTGCTCCTGTTATCGCAAAGCAATTATCCGATGTTATCATGAGGCAAGTGATGGCAACTTTTCCATGTATTGCATTTCAAACAAGTTCGTT
>JAULKM010000013.1:3914728-3930500 GCA_032355605.1 Rubia tinctorum
CCCAGCCACCCCCCGCCACCACCATCACCCCTTCCACCCCACCGCCACCACACATGTCTTCACAACCTCTAGGGTTTCCGCCTCCTCCACCACCTCACCCCGTCCGCCGCCACCTCCGACGAGGATGCAAAACTGCTCTCCTGAGTTTGTCCCGTCATCGAATCTGCGTTTAGCCTCGCGAAGACGATCGCCGAAGTTAGCTTCCAGAGATGCAAATTTGACGCCACCTTCGTGCGCCGTTCACCACCACACCACATCAAACCCTCCCCTGCTACCCATCAGACTCGCCACCACATCTGACCCGTCAACCCCGCTCTGTCTCCGCCACCCATCAGTCATTCTGATCCCCCGCTCCACTTTGGCTCACTTCCCATCAGCTCTGGCGACCGGAAAAACGATGAGAAAGACAAGAAGGAGAAGAATTGAGCAGTAATGAAGATGAAGAGAATTTGGAGAAGAAATTTTAGTAAAGCTACGGGTGGAAGAAGACATCCCAAAATTTTAAGGTTTCATGGGTATGAAAATAATTTCATTGATTTTTGTATTTTTAATTTTTTACAGAGGGGTAAATTTATCTTTTCATCATAATCCGATCTTAAACTGTCGGAAAGTGTTATATTTGCATATAAACTAACTATCTAGGGTTATATTTGCACTTTAAATTATCACATGGTTATATGTGCACTTTCGTGAATTATATAGGTTATATATGCACTTCGCTCTAATATTTTTCAAAAAATAGATTTTGCTTTTAAAATAAGTAACTTTGTAGGAGTTTATTAAACACTGAAAATGTGTTTGGTTTATAAGCAAAATATTTAGAAGCTTTGCCGAACACTCCCTTAGTGTTTGATAAACTCATAAAAAACTGGCTTGTATTAAAATCAAAAGTTATTCTTGAGGGAAAAGTAGAAGTTGATCTCCGTTTGCTTTTAAAATTAAGTGAGGTTGACTTATAAACACAACTCCACCAAATATAATCAGAATGTTTTAACTATACTTACTTTGATTTTAAGTAATGGACAGAAGTTGCTAAATTTTGAGTAAAATACTAAGATGACTCTAACTTTATATTGAAAGTGTCAATATAACCCTACAAAACGAGAAATGACCAAAATAACCCTAACTTATTAATGTATGGGTCAATCTAACCCTGTGCGCCATTGACTTCAATTGTTAACAGGAGGTTTTGTGGGAATTTAATGAAATAACCATTTTACCCCAGATTAAATAAAGAAAAAGGAAAAAAGAGAAAAGGCATAAATGCCCTCCTCCTTTTCTTCTTCTTCCTCTGTATTCTTCTTTTCCCCCATTTTCTTCTTTTCTTCTTCACCAGCAGCGTCCGACATTGCCCTTGTCCTCCTTGAACTCTGCCTCCATGTCGTGAGCTGACTCCAAATCCTTCGACCCGATGCCCCGCTCAAATCGAGCCCTAATATACATCAATTCCCCGTCGGCCACCATGTTCCGATCATCCGGTGCCAATCAAAACCATCAGAAAAAGAATAACCAATGGAAATATATGGGTAGGATTGGTTTTCGATCGAAAAATAATAACCAATCGAAACCGCCCACACGAGTTCCTTTATGATCAAAACCCCCGGCCCACACGAACTCTTCCAAGATCTTCCAGTTTCAACTTGGTCTTCCAGGGTTTCCATTTCACGGTAGGCGGCGGAATCGTGCAGGTCGGGTTTCCATTTTTGTTTACTCTGGTTGTGGGCAGGGTGGCAAGAGGAGGTGATTGAGAGAAGAAGGGAAAGAGATGTGGTTGTTGGCGGGTGACTAGCGGTTGGTTGTGGGAGGAGAGGTGGTTGGTGCCTCTCCAGTCCACTAGTGACTAGAATTATGGCTGAAAACCTAATATTGGGCACACCGAAAATTCTCCCCAGTTGCGGGTGGTGGGGGCGGTGACTTGGGTAGGGGGTGAAGAAGAAGAAAATGGGTAAACTGGGAGAACTAATTCAGATTATAAAGGTAAGGGTATTTTCATCATTTCAAAATTGGCCAACAGTCAATTCCTTCAATCAACACTAGAATTAGATCAAAAGTTATAACTGTTCAATTCATCGTAAAGTTTAGATTATTTGACACTTTCTCATTTTGTATGGTATTATTTGCACTTTCAGATTAAAGTTAAGGTTAGAAGTGTTAAAATATCTTTTATTTTTATTGAGGGTAACCTTTTCATTTAAGCCCAAAATTTATTTGTGAAAAAGATAATTTTCAAAGTCAAAATTTTGAATTGGGTGATGACCCGACCCAATGAAAATAGAAATAGTAAAAAGAAAGGAAGAACTACATCTCTCCTTTCTCTGGATTCAGAACTGCATCCCAGCAAGTGAAAATCAAGCGACCATCTTTCATCAGAATGGAGAAGAACCCAGCTCAAAGAATCCGCTGCATAGTCAAACTTGGTTTGCAATCTTCATTCTTCTGCTTAAAGTTTCATCTTTTATTAGTTCTTGGTCTGTATGATTACGTTGATGTCTGTTGTACTACAACTGTTCTTCAAGCTTAGTTAGCATAGTTAAATGTGAAGGTCGTAGCTCAGTGAAACATAAAGTGATAATATTTCAGCAAATTTGTTATTCTTAGGATGAGCCCATAATCGATTCTCTGTAATTTAATTTCTTGATCTTTGATATTTCTTGCAATTGGTGCATTGTAGGATTGATCTTGAATCTATTATTTTTTGGAATTATGAATCTTTATATAGCATTATTTCAATTAGTTGAACCCTGGATTGTGTGAATCAAGGGTTGCATATGTGAATAAGGATGAAATATAAGAGCCCTATTGAACCATGGGAGAAGTGTGTGTGAATGACATTTGGCAGAATTTATATGTTTGTTAGGGCATAAACTCTATTTTCATTGATATTTCATGCTAGTGATGGTTGTAATCCATTCTGCAGGAGGTGCAGCGATCACTTGCAAGAATGAGTTTGAGACGATAAATGAGGAGAATTTGAGCATCGTGTCAAAACAGTTACGGCAAGTAATGTTACCAGGTTCAGTTTCTGAAAATGTACTTGACTTGGATTGGAGCAAGAGGCCAGGAGACTCGGGAGCTCCAAGTGTTGATGATGAGTGTGATGATCAATCTGTTCACAGCTTCGAGAAATTCGTTGTGGTCCATGGGGCAGGTTGATGTTGGTTTTGTTCATGTTGCAAACCATATTGATTGCTCACTTGACTATTTCTTCTGTACTGAAATGATTAATTATTAGCTTACATTACGCTGTAACATCTCGTCTCACTGGTTGTAGGTTCTTTTGGACACTTTCAGGCTAGTAAATCCGGTGTACATAAAGGAGGATTAAATCAATCTCTTGTCAAGCCTGGTTTTGTTGCTACACGTATCTCCGTAAGAACAACCATATTTTTGTGTTTTAATGATATTTCATCCTGTTCCTCACCAGTATCAATCTTGCATCTCTCTTTTCAGTTGCAAAGTTGCTTTCTCGAATAAGTTTTATAAATAAACTTTAGTTCCTCTCTCTGCTGGATCCATCATTCCAGTGAAACTAAATACTTGTAACATCATGATACGTATTCAAACAGAATACAGGATTGTCTAGTCTGACCAATTACTGTGAAATTTAAGTATAACTTTACTCGTTCTTAATTAATTGCCTTCGTTTGATGTTATTTCTCCTCTCCTGCATAGGCTGTATCGGTCTTTTACTCTCTTCTTTTTTGTATTTTTAATTATTTTCATTGCTTCAGGTAACTTCCCTTAACCATGAAATTGTCAGAGTTCTAGCAAGAGGTAAAAAACCATGTGTTAGATGTAGTTATGTCCTATCAATTATTATCTAATTTATACTCACTTGACTGTTTAAAAAGTTAATATAAAATTTCATGTTGACATTCTGACATTGCCTATAATCAACTTAATTTCCATTTTGTTTTCTAGTTTTGTTGTTCCAATGTTTAATGCTAAAGATATATGAATGTTTGCTTCCAACTAGTACACCTCTCTTGACAATTAGTTTTTATGGTTTGCAGAGGGTATTCCTTCAGTAGGAATGTCTCCGTTTTCATGTGGTTGGTCAACTCGTGAAAGAAATGTTAGAAGGCGAAGCTTCAATACTTATTAGATACTCTCGTGCACCAAATCTCAATACATTTTATTGTGTTGGTTCCTTGATTCTGAATCACAAATCATCATATTTTTGCATGTACTTTGTACAGATGGAAGTTGCCGATGTTTCTATGGTCATTAAGGCTATTGACTCAGGCTTTGTACCTGTAAGTTAAACCTTTTGATTTGTTTTTCAATGTGATGTTGGATAAATAAACTTAAGTGCAACTTGTTGTCGATTATATGAATCAGGTTCTGCATGGAGATGCAGTACTCGACACGAAACAGGTTTGATATCTATTCCCGATCAGGACCTTATTTACATTGCAAGTCTGATACCCATTTTGACGTTTTCATTTGATCAGGATTGCACGATATTAAGTGGAGATGTGATCATACGCTATTTGGCAGCAGAGCTGAAGCCTGAATTTGTGGTTTTTCTTGTATCCTACACTTTCAGCTTATCTGTTCAAACTAATCCCTAGCCCTTTCTTTTGACCAGCAGTGTCTTTGATCCGTTTTGTCACTCGCTAGTCGATTTTTTAGCATCTCCTATACAAAATTGATGCAGACAGATGTTTTCGGAGTGTATGATCGTCCTCCAACAGAACCTGATGCAGTTCTACTGAGGGAAATAGGTAAATTCAAGTCAGTTTGTTCATAGTCTCGTCACTGAAACTATTTAGATGCGAATTGAGATGATTGACATCATGAACTGCGACAGCCGTACGTGAAGATGGGAGTTGGTCTGTCATGAAAACCGCTACACAGGATGCAACTAAAGAAGGTTAGAGCAGTTCAATTTTGCTGAAGACATTTTCACCGTCTTTTAATAGCATTCAAGGGCTTCTTGACATACATATGAGAAACTGAAGTTTCCTTCCTATATAAAATCATCAGTTAAAGAGAGCTTTTTTCCGACTTAATTAACAGTTGTGATGACCGTGGCTGCTCATGACACGACTGGGGGAATGGTGACTAAAATATCAGAAGCGGCCATGATTGCAAAACTCGGAATTGATGTTTACATTGTTAAGGTAATTCATTGACTTCCTTTAAACCGTCTTTCCATTTTGAAATTTTGTGAAAGATTATGAAATAACACAGGCTGCAACGAAGCACTCAAGTGTGGCTATGAGTGGACAGCTGAGACATGACGTGCCGGAGGATTGGCTTGGGACAATCATAAGACTAGTGAAATAGCCAGGCCCGAGCATTGGCTTCAGATCTGATTCAGAAGACTAATTACGAGTACATCACTCTCTGCTTACCAGTTCGATGCTTGATAAGATTTTGTTCAACGATTTGCTTACAGTTCTACCGAAGATACACATGTAGAGTCTGATTGAGTCTTACCTATCATATGTGGGGATTGGTGATGATGTCCTGGCTAATGTTTTTTGCTTGTCTTTGAAATGGGGTAGAAAAGAACCCCGGCAAACTATGAGAACTTGTTACTTGCCAAATCAGAAGCGTCTGATTTTTGCAGCATAAATCAGAACTATCACATTTAAGGATTTTATCTCACAGCTCTCAGGAGAGGCGTAAACTGCTTCATGAATAAATCAGAAACAGCAAAATCGCACAGAAGAAACTAAATGGGATTATAGCAGAATAGAGGAGAACGGACCATTGATTGTGATTAATAAAGCTTAATTTGCAACTCCATAAAATAAGAGGTGCTATGAGTTTATACACTTCCACACAAAATGACCAAATCCATGCATAATCAAACCCCAAAATAAACTTGTCATTGAATCTAGTATATAAAGACAGCAAAATGTGGTTCAGCATCCTCCCCTCCCCGTCCTAACAATTACTACTTGGGGCCAATATCCTTGAGAGCGCAGATCTGCTCCTCACCCATAGCGGACATCACAGAGACAACCAAGTCCTTTCCACTCTCAAATCCATCCTTGATCTGTGAAGAAAAGCAACAGTTGTTAATTCATAAAGCATGAAGATTGTTTCTTTTTTAAGAGATACCTACCTATCTTGTCAGTGAAATTAAGGGCAAGATATAAAGAAATCGTACAACTACTCATATCATAGGCAATCACATGCAAAACCCAATGGCATAGTTCAGTAAAGCCTGAAATTTCTAACACTAATCAAATCCAGGATTAGAATGCTGACACTATAAAGATATATATGTTCTGGCCAATCTAGATACATAACAGGGGAAGCACTTGGTTCATAGATAATCAGAGACTACATAACAAAACAACTAAACTAGAGATGTGAATTTCAAATATAAATCAAACAAGTTTACAATCATTCTATAAGGAAAAGCAAAATGAAGTGTAGCAGAATACCATCTGAAATTTGAATTTTAAAAAGGAGGCTCTATGTGGGAAAACTGAGAGTAAAATCCAAGGAATCCACTAACCTGTGAGAGCAGACTTTCATCGGTTGGGAGCCTGAGGTCATCCTTAGTCCCACCATTCTCAGTGAGAAGGCTCACCTGCAATATCAGAATTACATTAGTTTATACCCATAAGATTACAAAAGAGCCGAGGGTAACTGTCACTGCAAGTTCATTTTAACTTACAAATCCATCCTCGGAGATATCAATGAGCTGGTAATCAGTACGGTTGACATGGGGAACCTGTAAAACAATTAACAACTACAGATTAACATGCATGAAACAATCACATAGCAACCCAATATCAATATACAAAATGGAAACATACGTCACAGTTGTGGGATGAGGGCACAATATCCTCAAGCTTCTTTCCATTGAAGATATCAATGGCCACAAAGTGACACTTAGCATGACCGTGCTTGCCGGTCTTGGAAGTTGACACCTCCACAACCTGTTCAATCAGTTGCAAAACCAAACCAATTAACATTAGCCGAATCCACAGCTAACAAAATCACAAAACAAGATTGATTTAACTATACAATAGTAAATTCAAGTCAAGTATATCTTCCAATCAAAAGTCAATTTTTCAACACATAAATTCAACTTCATATCAATATTAGACTACACTAAGTCAACAACAATCTCTAGTCCAAAAGATTATACAACGTACTACCAGCTCGTTGCAAAACAATTGAAACGTAAGATCTGTCTGAACGAGAAGCACGTGCACACTTCAAAAACTTAAGTCAACCTAATCAAGCAGTAACCAAGAAAAAAAATCACAGATTCAACCCACCATCTAGCTACAGTCCTCACCGATGATCACAACCTAATTTCTAGGCCAAATCAAAACCCAATCTTCCAGTACGAACTAATCAAATCAAATACATATCCTATCCCAAATCAAAATCACAACTAAATTAAACAATCAACCAAACCTCCAAATCACAAATCAACCATCCAACCAAAAGAAATTTAAAACCCTACTCAAATCCAATTCCTTTCCGACCTCAAATCATAACCCTAACTCCGTAAATTAAAAATCAATCAAACATCCGAATCTTTGAACCGACCTTGCAGGGCCTGTTCTTGATAACGATGTGGCCGTTCTTGCGGATAGTTCCGGCCTGCTGGGGGTAGGTCTTCGAAGCTCCGGCGTCGGCCTTAGACTCAAAGTGATGCTCCTCGTCCGACATAGCTTCGAAACCCTGAATTACAAAAATTGGGGGAAACTGTTTTTTTTTTTAGAGAGAGAGTCTGAGATGTGATAAAGCGTGAGGTGAGAGAGAGAGAGAGTGGAGCGCGGGTATTTATAGGGTGGAGTGCGGCTTAGGGTTTTTGAGATGGAAATTGGATCTCATCCGTTGATAGAGTACGGGTTGGATATTTCTTTTTTATCCTTTGCGTTTAAACGACGCTGTATTCGCCGCCCTGGAAAGACATCCATTTTTTTTAACCCTCCTTTTTTTTTTTGAGAAACTATTTTGTTTCTTTTTGTGGTGGGTTCTGGTGACAACTATGAATTGTCTAAAATTTCAAATTTTCAATCATTGTTAAAATCAGCACAGTTATATTTTCTTGTAGTTACGATGCGATATTTGTCGCTTGTTGCTGTTAATTTTGTTGTCGCTTGTATCGTATAAATTATAAATGTTACGCTATTATAATGTGATATTTGTCGCTTGTCGTTGCTAATTTTATTATCTTTTGTACTTTATAGTTTCTTTCAATTACTTGCTATGATGTGATATTTGATGCATGTTAGTCGTTAATTTTGTTTTCGTTTGTACTTTATATCTTTCTATAACTACGCTGTTATGATATGATATTTGTCGTTTATAACTGTCAATTTTATTGTCGCTTTTACTTTAAATCTTCTTGTAGTTGTGTTGTTACGACGTGATATTTGACACCTGTCGCAATGAATTTTGTGTCATTTATACGTTTTTGTTTTTTATAGCTACCTTGTTATGATGTGGATATTTTCACTTATCGCTGTCAATTTTATTGTCATTTATACTTTATATCTCCTTATAGTTACGTTGTTATGATGTGACATTTGCCACTTGTTGCCTTCAACTTTGTTGGAGTTTGTACTTCATATTTTCTTATAATTACGATGAGATATTTGTCGCCTGTTGCCATCAATTTTATTGTCATTTGTACTTTATATCTCCCTATAGTTACGTTGTTAAGATGTGATTTTTGACACTTGTCACCGTCAATTTTGTTGCCGTCTGTACTTTATTTTATTTTTTTGTAATTGCATTGATCGGATGCAATATTTGTCGAGTGTCGAAGTTAATTTTATTATCTCGTTGTTATAATGCGATAATTATAGCTTGTCATTTGTACTAAATTTTATTTTGGTTGGGTTGTTATGATGCAATACTTATCCTTATCAATTTTATTGTCGATATTCCATTTTCTTATAATTACGTTGTAATGACGTGATATTTATTGTAGTAACAATTTTATTATCGTTTGTACTACTCCCTCCGTTTCTATATCAGTGGCACCATAAGTTTATGTGCTTGGATTTAAGTAAAGAAAATGAGTAGATGAAATTGAATGTGAAAAGTAAAAAAATAGAATAAGTTGATAAAATTGAAGGATTTTTTTGCCAAAAATAAAAAGTGTGTCATTTAAAAAGAAACATTCCAATTAGGTGAGTGTGCAGAGAATTTATGATCTGCTGATCTGCTGATATGATAGGATAGGATACTTGTCGCCTACCATTATTAACTTTAGCATCATTCACACTAATATAGTATACCTATAATAATGTTGTCATGATTATAGTATATGGATCTCGATAAATTATTTATCAAACATTTACTCCATTCGATTTTTTAATATTGATTCCTATTTTTGGCACTCTTTTTAATAAATAGTGAAATAAATGGTTAGGGTTGTATTGAAAATACAAAAAGTAAATTGAGTGGATGAAACAATCTATGATTTGTCAAATATGGAAAGGACCAATATAAAAAAAATATTTGAAAGAAAACAGAGTCAATATTAGAGCATCGGAAGGAGTATATCAATTGATAATGTGGACAAACTTTAGATTTGTGGTTGAAACTAACCCAAAGAGGGAATTATTGCCATTGTAGTCCAGCAACAATCCAGTTTCCTAGCATAAGCTCTGAAGCCTCTGATACTAGTGTTGTTGAGCAAAGAGGAGAAAAATGACTACTCCCTCCGTCCCGGAATAATTATTCACGTTCTATTTTCATCCGCCCCACATAAAATAACACATTTTAATTCTTACAAAAAAATTGGTAAACATACTGTTGTAAAATTTCTATAGAATCCTCATTAACTTCAACAAATTTTTAACTGGGCCTGCCATTTTTTCAAAATATTCTACTTTTTCATAATTATTCTCTGCCACATCAGATTGCACGAATAAAAAAAGTGTATATGTCAATTATTCTGGGACGGAAGAAGAGTGCATAAGTAGTAGAACTTCATAGATAAGAAGAATCACCAGATGGTATTTCATATACTATGCAAGTTTGACTAAATATACTCCTCTCAATCAACCATGCAAGTTTGACTAAATATACTATGCAAGTTTGACTAAATATACTCACAAAAGGTATGATACAAACAATCTCCTCTCAATCAACCATGTAAAATGATCATCAAGGAGATGCTGCTGTTTCTTCTTCCATGGATTGGGAACTACCTCGAACTTCCACCGGAAAGTGATCCGTCGAAGACCTCCTCATTCATTTCATGCATATATATCCGAGGAGGTTCCTCTCTGACCAGCAAAACACAGAACCTCGTAAACAATTCATCTTCAGGCTATCACTAACTCGAGATTTCAACAGAGAGGGCTCACTAGAAGAAGCTAATTCAAATGCAAGATCAAGGTGAAAAGCTACAGTTGCCATCCTGGGAAATTCATTAAATTTCGAAAAATGGCGAAAAACTATCCCGATTATTCTCAAAATGAAAGATTCAAGCAACTCCAATTCTACTCCGCATTCCTACTTCAGATAAAAATAGTCAAGACTTATTTTGGCTGCATTTCATGGGGCCGGGTCGCCAAAACATATCACAGAATATGATGCCTTTTTTACTTATCAACATTAGTGAGTTCAAACAAAAGTTGGTGATCTGATATATGTAAAAGAATGGAACATAGCACTCTTACAGAAACATGTCAAAAAGAATAGGATGCTTTCAGAACGAGGGAGGTGCACATGTATAGAATATATGCCTAAAGAACTAGTGCTTCTGGCTTATTGTCTTTGTCACTACTTACAGCTTCATTAGGAGCACAACCAATATGAAACTGCACATTTCTTTCAGAAATTGAATGCTTCAAAAGAACTTCAGGGGAAAAAATCTCCCCTAATTCGACTATCAAGAATTACGTTATCCTGTTAGAGGAAGGACTATTAGCAAACCTAATGTTAGCCACATCAAATGTACAAGGGGAAAAAAAGAAGATCCTAACCTTTCATTGTCTTCCTGATAGGTGTAACTTGATGCAACCGCCAACTGTTGTCCGTTGAGGTTAAATGACAGTGTAGCCACGGCACTTGGAAATCTTGGTAACTGAAGAAAGAGGTGTTGCAAGTTAGCCTTTTAGATAGTAATTAAACCAAGAAGGGGTGGCATTCTATCAAGGTGAAACCTGCATTCTGATTGCGACACAGTGTTAATGAATAGGCACAAATGTAGAGAGAACAAATCACCAAGTGTAAATATTTCTAGACACTACAAAGCTTCTTGTTCAGTAATTCTTTAACTCGATTTCCATATGTACTCAACTCCGTTAAGATATCACTCGTTCTAACAGTAAAAACGATCTCATGAAACTAAATATCGACCGTACCTCATAGATTCGTTTCTTGCTCTGAGAATCCCACGGTGAAGCGTGACCATCATTATCACCCGTGGCAAAAATGGTTGACATGCTGAACAAGACCAACATAATATAAATATCATGCTCACCCAAAAGAAGTACGAAATTACCATTCCAACTGAACTTATCATTCTTAAAAGAACCACTTACGTTGGGTAGAAGGCAGTGTCATTTACAGTGGCAAGATGAAGTTTTCCAACCTTTTCCATTGGATGGCATCGGAATGCATATCTGCAAGAGTTAACAAAGTAGTCAGTAAGTTTTCAATGTATTAAGGTCAGGCTAAACTCATGTTAACTTCAGACAGTTATTAAAAACTTCTATTAAGTGCAAATTCACTTCAATCTCGATTTTATGATTATATTGAAAACTATAGAGCTGTTTTCAGGGACCCTTACTCCAAAGTACACTAGTCTGAAGTGGATCAAGAGCTCTACAAAATCTAGCATATATGTAGAGAGGAAACATTTATTATTAGCTCTGCCAATATAAAATATGTGCTATAAACATTACTGCATCAATATGCTATACAACTAACAAACATAAATCTCATTATGTAAAAGAAGGAATTTTCTGATTCAGTTTTAAACACGTGGACCATTAAATGCTTTGATATCTCAGGATTTTGAACTGACCCTCTTCTCTGGGTATTACTGGTATACCGCAAAGCAACCCGCCCATCTTTTGATCCAACTGCAAAACCTACATTAAGAAGCATTAAGAGGCTGTTGACCTAGTAATCTGAAGCAAATTGAACTGACTGTATAGATAGAAGTTTACTCCAAAAAAATGGTTCGCTAATGAACAGAAATGATAAGAGGACGGGCTATCCAAGGTGCAAGCTAAGTTTATGAGATGATTACAAGAAACTTGCAACAGTACCCTCACAACCAAGAATTGGACGGACACATTTTATTTGAATGTCCACGAAAGAATCTTGCGGTTGTACAAATTTGTCTATGCTACGCAGATCATACGTGCTTGCAGACGACCCAACTGCAACCATCAGATAAAATCCAGAAAGGGACATGGACTCCACCTCCAGACATATATTGTCAAAGCATCCAACTAAACTAGATGAGCTTGTGCCCAAAATCTAATCTTCCTGTCCCAACCACCAGTGACTACAAGATCTACAAGAAAGCAAATGAGCATCAGCAAATTTGCCGCTTCGCTGTCTTCCTAATCCAAACGAAGTACAGCAATCCAAGAAAACACATAGACTCATAAAGCTACACATTGCAACAAAATCAGTGCTTTTGATGAAAATGAGTGTAGCTTTAGGCTTTAGTAGCCATATTCTTTTTTTAAAATGAAAACAGTAACTTACCGGTTTCATGAGAATATTCAACACAGGTAGCTATATCATCATGAGTTCCAATCCGACAATCAACCTCGGACTCCAAATCATACCTATCGAATCCCCCGCCAAAGGAAACAATAGCTAATCAATTAATCAACAAACACCAACAATTGGAGCAAGATTCAGACTTTCAAATAACAAAAATTAAAACAAAGGGACTTCAAACTTGACAAAAACAAGAGCAAACCTGCAAATTGCACCATCAGAAGCCGCCGAGAAAGCGATGGATTCATTCTGGAAACAGCAATCAAGAAGCGCGGCGCCTTCTTGGTCGGAAGAAGAAGACAATCTTAGCTCATCCTTATCTACATCGTACAGTCGAAGACTCAGCACACAGTCACACACAAACTGTCAGTAAATGTGAATCTGAAAAGGCCTCGGCGGCGCGAAATTCTGCGTATGTGGAGCTCACCGAGTCCCAGGAGGAAACGAGGAGGTTGTCGGATTGCGAGGCGAATCCCGGATCGGGCTTTTACTTGGGTTTAAGATCCTTTGTTTCATGCTCCAATCAATTTCGAATAGTAACTGAGTTTGAAGAAAAGTAGAGGAGGTTCTCAGAGTGCAGTTTCGTTGGCGCTCCAAAGAAAGAACGGAACTCGTTTCAAATTTCAGAGCAGCGGATGACTTGGGCCCAATCGGATCTTCCTTATGGGCTTTTTTTTCTTCTATTTATTAAAAAAAATTGAGCGAATTGCTAAATCGCACCATGTATTTTTCAACCTTTAACGTGTCTACTCCTATGTTTTTCCATTTTGATAAATAATACGGTGTGTTGATTTCATGGCGGTGGCACATTAACGGCAGCCCAACAATGGTTGCGGAGGCAACTGACGTAGCATTGTTCAGCAACAACGGTGGTGGCTGCTCACGTAATGCACCAAGCATTGGCGTGAGTGACCGAGCGTTAGCACTCGAGAGTATTTAGCGCTGGCGTGAGGCACGCTTGAGAGCTCCCCATCGTCGGGCCTGGCAAGCGACGGGTTGGAAAGATTCAACAACAGTTAAGTGATGGTTCGCTCGTGTGAAAAGCCACAAATTTGGGTTCCGCTCATCAATCTTAGGCAAGTGAATATCACTACTTGTCATCGTGTATTTTCTTACTGTCGAGTTAACTCTTTTTTCTTACATACGTACTGCATGTCTTTTTATGCAACCTTTAAAATGTTGGTGGCTGGATTCTAGAGATGTTATTGTTTGAAATCTGGAGATGACAAGGAAAAGCCATTGGATTTTCTTTCCTCTCTGCAGATTCAATCGGAATGGAGAGGAGTATTTTTTTTTCCCCACCAGCACCGCCACTAGTACCGGCAAAAAATCTGGCACATCCCCGCCAACTAGCAGAGAAGGCACCCGAATTCTATAAGAAAACTGCAGCCTAAATTGAGTAACGTCACGTTCTTTTCAACTGATTTATATACTGAATCACACCAAATTAAACTAAGCCAAAATAAGTTTTAAAAAATAACATTTGTGGAACTGAACTAAACTAAACCTTACTTAAGTGCAGATAAGTTGAAAACAAGAAGCCTAATACTTCACAACTTCAGCAGGAAATGGATCACTCAACAAATCATGTGTATAAGCCCCCACAGCTATTAAAGTCAATCAAAAACACCTAGTAAAAAAATCATTCATATATACAAGAGTAACAAGGCTTCAACCTTGTTCTTGTTCCAGAGGAAGGAGAGAATCCAGAAATGAGTACAATGAGTTTAAAATGACACTATATTAAGCCAACAAGAAACTTGTGAACTCACATGCTAAAATCGTTGAACTTTTCCGGGACATAGAAGTCGAACTTCACATCAACAGAGCCAAGCCCTTCGCCAGTGTCCTTATACTCGACGTTCATAATCTGCCCGCTCGGGTCCTCCTCCTGATACTCAGATTTCACCCGCCTCACTGGCACCGTGACTGAATAGATTGTCCCGAGGTCTGGATCCGTGGAGACGCTGAGCTGAACCTTGTCCTGCGATTCTATCTCCACGAAATCAGACAAGGCGCTTACCACGTTGCTAACTATCTTCTGTTTTGCCTCGTCGCTCACTGCACATCTATCAGAGAAGAGGATCATCTTCAGGCGTTGCTTGGCAATGTTTGCATTGGACTTCCTGATCGAAGATGAGGAAGGGAATAAGATGTTCCAAGCCAAGTTCAACCTGTCGAAGAAGCTCATATTTATCGCGTTGTGTAAAAAGTACTCGAGTTCCTGGCTTGTGGAGCTCGAAAACTTCTTCTGTTCACCAAAGATCCCAAGAGAACGTTTGGCATGACAACGGAAACTGCCGCCATCAACTACTGCACGAGACCATTTAGGCACAGCCTCCAAAGCTGTGGATCCGCCACCATTATTGCAAGAACCAAAATCGACCTGCAATGCAATGCCCACAATCGGTCTGGACAGTTAGCAACTTAACATCGAACGAATTGTAAAGATTCCTAACCCGTATACAGTGCCCATTTAAAACCAATAAATCTTGTAATGACTCAAAGCATAACAAAAGCTCGGAAATTGCAACATTGAATCTGTATTTCATACTCCATAAGCCAATGTTCACTACACAATCTTGTTCCTCGAATGCACACTGCACTCTCGAAACATATCACTGGTATGTCTCTAGGCTGAACCGCCATACACGCTAACAGAAATGCTCAAATCAATTGATGAAAACAGAAAAAGAACCTGAACACAAACAAAGCATAAACTACACAATTGACAAATGACAGCTGAAAAAGCACAGGATGCAATAAGCTCGAACCCGTTCACAAAAGGGCAGCTAAAGAAACAGGCAAAAATTCATCACTTAAACTGAAAAACCAGGGCTACCAACATGAACTAATCATCTACAATACAAAACAAATGGACAGAAAAATCACAAAATTCATGAATTCTAAACCTCAATCCTGTGAACAAAACAGCAAGCTCGCTCTAATCAAGGAAACCCTTTTCACGTTTCACACAGAAAGCACATAAACTAAACAGGATGAAATAATGGCCGGAAAATTGAAGCGAGGGATTTGAAAACACAGACCTTGGAGGGCGGAAATGTGCAGCGAAGAAGAGGGTTGA
>JAULKM010000013.1:3944737-3957691 GCA_032355605.1 Rubia tinctorum
CAGGGGCGGTTCTTGATGACGATGTAGGCGTTCTTCCTGATGGTTCCGGCTTGCTGGGGGAAGGTTTTGGAGGCTCCGGCATCGGCCTTAGATTCGAACTGGTGGTCTTCGTCCGACATGTTTGAGGTTTCGGTCTGCAAAAATATGATTACAGCAACTAATTAACTTATTCTCGAGAACGATTTCGGATTGTAGTATGTACCGCTCCCCAGGCATGTATTTATAGGTCAATTAACTTCCTAATCCTATCCAATACCGGAAATCGATCAGAAGAAAACATAAACCGAACAGGAAAAAGAAACTGAATACGGAATGCAAATTTGATTAAGGTAATTGCTGTTTGCTGGCTGGCAGAAGATTATTTAGCCAAACAATTAACATTGATTACAACTATTTTATCAAGAGAAGGCCGGTTGTGAGTTTGGGAAAAAGAAAGTTCTCGCTTCTTCTCTTTTCTTCGTTCAATTATGTTGGGAATTGTAATCTAGATCATCGAGATGACAGAGAGAAAAAAAGAAAAAGTAATCACAAATTTTAACGTGATTCACCAAATACATTGGTTACCTATATGATCATAAACAACTTTAATCTTATTACTTAAATGAGTCGAGATTATACTAGCATTTTTTGAAAAAGCATACATTAGTTAAATGTTATATGCATAATTTTAAAAAATTAGAGGTCATGTCAAAACTATCAATAGTATTTACATCTCAATGTATATTTATAGAATATCTATTTATTATATTTTTTAATACATACTTTAAAATTTTAAACTCATTCATGAATAGTTATAAAAAAGAGGTAAGCTACTTATAAAGGAATGAAGGGAGTACGTCATTTACAATTTTTTTAAAAGTTAACATGAAAAGTTTTTTTACACATAATTGATTTGCAAACCATTAACTGTCGCAACAAAAACAAACTTTAATACTCCATCGTCATATGGCAGTGGGACTCCAATCAGCACCTAGACCTGATATACTTTTTAAGACTTGACAATCCACCAAAATTCACATCTATAGAACTTTTTTTACATTTCGGACCTAATTCAAATGCTTTTGTTCTTAGTTATATCCATAGATTAACTCATGCAAATGGAAACAAACAAAACATTTTTATATTTAAAACATTTATTGAATTTATATTTTTAACGTGAAACTTGATTAATTATTACTCAATAAACCTTCATTGAAACCAAAACCTACGTATTGACTTAGACAAATTGATTGATTGTGGTTAAGCAAATTAAATCGATTTGATCAACTTGAATCTCATGGTCAAAACCCTAGCCGACCGACTATCTGGCACCACTGCAACTCCACCCTAACCAATCCCACCCCACGCCACCCCAGGGTCAAAACCCTAGCCCGCCAACTCCCCGACGCCACCCTAGCTAATCTTACCCCGACACCACCCCATCCCGTTGCATGGTCAAAACTCTAGCCCGCCGACTCCACCTCACTTGATGCAACCCAGCGCTAGCGCCGGCGCCACCGCGACGCTAACCTAGCTAATCCCACCCTGATGCCACCCCATCCCGACGCCATGGTCAAAACCCTAGCCCTCCGACTCCACCTAGCCCAACGCCACCCAGCCCCGGCACCACAACGAGCCCACTTCAGCCAATTGTGAGAACGGAGAAGTGGAATCTGCTGTGGATGTGGAAGTGGGAGAACCAAGATAACAAAGGTGAGATCTGGTGTGAATAAGAGAGGGGGTTGCAGGGGCAATATAGTCTTTCAAAATTTTATTTTATTAAAATAGGGGCATAACAGTCAATTCACAAAATTTTAGCCAAATTCACGTTCTTAGGGTTAGATTGACACTTTTGACCAAATAATTGGTTAGAGTTGCACTTTCAGATTTTACAAGGTTAGATTGACACTTTCGACTAAAACATATGGTTATTTTAGCACTTAACTCTATATTTAATTCCTTAATAAGACTCCAATTAGCTTGACTTTCCAAAGGAGAATTATTAGATTTAGAAAGTGTGAAAGGATTAATTTTCAGGCGAGAATAAGTAGAATATATAATTATGAATAAGTAGAATAACTTATTTATATATTACTTATTTTATATAATCATGAATAAGTAGAATATAAAAATTTTATTCGGTGAAAAATAAAGTATATTTATTTATATTCTACTTTGATCACATATTACTCGAAATCCACGTTTAATTTATTTCATTTAAAAATATAAAAATAAAATTATATTCAAAAGTATAATTATAAAATAATTTAAATTAGGAAATAGAGCTGCATAAAAAAATTAAATTTATATTTTACAGTTAAAAAATAAATTACATTATATATATATATATTCAATTTAGTTTAAATTGTGCATTGCCTAGGTGTTATCTAGTTGTTCAACGAGAGTGACAATGTCGGTCCCAAAAACAGCCAACGTCAGTAATCGAGAAATGCGTGTGACGTCGGTCATTCATGCTGCGAGAGGGACGTGCGACGCCGGATACAAAAATAAGAGATGTCGGTAAGTGAGAAAAGCGTGCAACGTCGGTATGTCTGCGAGAGTGACGTGTGACGTCAGTCACAAAACCAAGCGACGTCAATAAGTGAGAAATGTGTGCGATGTCGGTTATTTCATGTCTGCAAGAGGGATGTGTGTCGGTCCCAATAATAAACGATGTCAGTAAGAGAGAAATGCGTGCGACGTCGGTCAGTCATGTCCGCGAGAGTGATGTGGGACGTCGATCACAAAAACAACCGACGTCAATTAGATATATATGTTTTTTACGTCAGTAATTTCAGACTTTTTACCTTGATTTTTTTGAAATTGAGATAAAAGGTGTACTTTTTACCTCTATTTTTTTTAACCGAGGTAAAAATATAATTTACTTTGGAAAAAATTGAGATAAAAGAACTTTTTACTTCGATTATTTGCCCTTAATCAAAAAATTGAGGTAAAAAGGGTGAAGCAATAGGTCATTTTTCCTGTAGTTTTTTTTTTTGAAAAATGGCCAGCGGCGATTACGATGAGTAGAATTGACATCTAACCTAACTAGCCTCTAGCAATAACCAATCTATTGCAAGGATATTCAACTTACATGTCAATCAGACTGATCGTCTGTACTATTACAGATCAGAGATCCAATAAAACGGTAACATCGCCTTCGGGGACATTAACCCGCTTACGCAAAAATCATGACCACTTGGCGAAGAGGAGCTTACCAGCATCAATATCACTATGACAGACAGAGATCTACAACAGTTATGACACCAGTTGATCTTTTGATCCAAAACACGATCTCTATTGTCCAAACTGTAAACACATTGAAAAATGCATATCGAGAACGGAACTCCTAATAGAGAAACATAAACGAAATCACTAACATGCGATCTGTAAAACCAAATCGGACAAAATACATCGATGTGAACAGTTAGATTAAATGATCATCATGGGCACATCAATCTAATCCATCAAGTCGAAACTTTAATACTAATGCATAGAAACAAAACCATACTTAGTATTTGATAACATAAACAATAAAAGTATATCAATTGAAAAAATTACCATTTGGGAAAAAGAAGATGGGAGAAAAAACTCCAGATGAAGAAGAAGAAGGGGGCGACTGTCTTGGGTTTTAGAATGCGGGTGAACCCTTCTCCTAATCGGGTCATAAACTTATAACTATTGCATGTTGCATAATAAAATTTTAATATTGCAACCAATTTTTTTCCCTTTTTATACTTCTAATTCAAACACATCTTTCCACGTGACTATGGAAAAACAATCTTTTCCAACACTTTGGTATTATTTGGCATATTAAATTGAGCGAAAATAAGATAGGCAAATGAATCAATCATTTAAAAACATGTCCACTAAATAAGAAAAGTGTGTGAATTGAAAAAAAAAACAAAAAAAACAAAAAACGAAGGGAGTTGTAACGGCCGTGATTTGATTAGTACTAAATGAACACTGAAACAGAGGATCTAGAATTTAATGGTACAGTACAGCGGCAAACGTTTGAAGCTCCTCACCTTAATGTGCTTCAGAATAAGCCACGTGTATCCCAGAAATAAAACTCAATCTTCACCCATACCAGTATTTTATACGGTACACCCATGTATCATACTATCAGGTCGTCGTATTAAATTTAAATTATACGCCCGACACAGTCAAATACATACTGTACACGACTTTTCTCTTTCTTCCTTAAAGTTGTGTTTGTTGAGAAATTATTTCATACTTTAAATAGCACGTTATAAATTTCGGAACACAGGTTTCAGATCATATCCAAATAAACACTGTACATTATTTTTGTGATCATTTTTCCACCGAATATGACCCTTTTTACGGTTTATGCTAAATTGAGATTAAGATTAAATGTCCTCCCTCTGTCCAAACTAAAATTTTTTCACAGTTTCCAGTAAACATGTTTGACTGTAAATATATGTAGTTATGGACAATAATGATGCACGAAAATTAATATTTAGAAATTACATGTTACGACGAATCCAACAATATCTCATATGATAAAGTTATTGCTCATACATGTATTCAAATATATGGTCAAAATTTGATAACTTTAACTGGAAAAAATTCTGTGCAGATTTGGCTGATACGGGAGAGTAGTGAGAATATTAATAATACTACTACACTAAACTAAAATTTACCAAATTAAAAGTTTGAAATGAATTGAAATCAACTAAAATGATCTGAAATAAAATGCAGATAGATTGAAAAGAACATAATTCAATCTAATTCAAATGAACTAAAAGAGGTGAACTTAAATTAAAGGGAAAAATATAGTATAATCCAAATTGAATTGAACATAACTGAAATAACTTATAAATAAGTAAACTGCAAACAATAACAATAAACTAATTAAATTTAATCAAATCAAAATCAACCAAGTTGAAGTGAATCGAATTGCATTTAAGTTAAAAAAAACATCCTAACTGCATTTTGATTGCATTGTTTTGAATCGAATAAAACTGCAATTGAACAAACAGAATCGAATGAAATTTTAAATAGATTGATGTATTACTTTTTTTATATAAAAAACTTAAATTTGGTTATTGTGACTTATTAATCTAGAATGATCTCAAAGTGTGAAATCAAAACTTTTAAATATATTTTTCGGAGTTTAAGCCAATCCATCACCCAATCACAAGTCGATAATCATCCAAGCAGTCAGAACCCGAAGCCCCGCCCCGATCCGATCCGATCCGATCCCTGTCCCTATCCGGGCCATCCCAATCCACATCCCATTCACGTAATAAAGCCACACATGCAGGGCTTCTAATGTAAATTCACCCAAGTCCAACCCTAAGGAAATGAACGTGAAAAATCTACCTGGTTCCGATCATCCCACAAAAAAATATGCTTTGACTGGGCCCCACTCCTGTCTGAATCAAATTTGGGCAATAAAAAGAAAAGGAAAATAAAGCTTGCATCTCTAATGCCAAATATGCAAAATATGGGAATTGTTTGTCCCAATCGAACTAACACTTGTCATTGCCTTCACCTTCACCTTCACCTTCCGTGTTAATCATTGTTGCAGATAGTCTCTCCACAATTTTGAGCAAATTAAGGATGACTAAACCATCATTAACCCTGCCCTGTTGAAATATTGTTAGGTATTCAGTAGCGGATTCGGATTATAACGAGAGACATTTTGCCGATGGACGTGGACGTGGACGTGGACATGGGCGGATATAGGCGAGGGTTGGAGGGGGTTTCAGTTCCCCGCCGAGATGAAATTTATGGAAAATATGAGAGTAATTTTTATTTTTATTTTTTTCGTCCCCTCTAATATAATGAAAAATTGAGAAAAAATTTCAGTACCCGTCGAAGATGGTTTCTGTCTCCGTCCCTGGAGGTGGATATATAATTTTCCCACTTCACTAATACTATGAAACCTAATCTTGACACTAGATTTTATGGGAGACAGAATTTGTGAATGAAATTGAATTTGTTTTTATTTAAATAAATTAATTTCACATGTCTCGATTCGATCCCATCAAAACTTCTCCCAACTCACCATGCCATCTGATTCCTTCATATGATTTCAATTTTTTTGGTTTCACTTTCCCCCCTTCTGTAGGACACTCTAATGGGACTAATTAGAAAAGCTGTTGTTAGAAAAAGGGTAATAAATCACAAAGGAAGGGGTAAAATAGGAAATCTATATTAGTATCTCTCTGAATATAGAAATTGTGTAACGGGATATTATAAAAAAAATCATCCCAATAATGAGAGGGTATCATAGGTTGTACGCCTCTGTTTCTCTATTTGTGGTATCATGTGTTAAGTGTTTGAATTTAGGTGAAAAAAAAATAAGTTGATGAAAATGAATGTAGAAAGTAAAAAGTAAAATGAGTTGATGAAATTGAAGCAATTTTGTCAAAAATGGAAAGTGTGTCATTTTTTTTTAAAAATCTCAATAAAGTAAGTGTGCCACAAATAGAGAAACAAATGGAGTATTAAAAATAACACAGGGAAGTTTTCATACAAAACTACACTGTCATCCTTGATTGTACTCTCTATATCCCATCAGTAATGTTATATTTACATTTTCAAATTCAAATTTGATAAATTTTAAACATAATTATAAATATATAATATTGTGAGATATTTTTAAATTAATTTTAACATATATTTTCTAAATATTAATTTTGTTTACAATATTAGTTTGTGTAACTAAAGATATTAACGATCAAAATAATTGAAAATCGTGAAAAAACAAATGTCCATGAATGCTAGTGCTACATCCGATTTCATTATTCTATACTATCACACCAGTCTCTTTTCGATTAGGTCATTTTCCAACATAAGCACTAGTGAATGAAATATGATTTTTTTATAAAAAAAGAGTACTGCATGAATTATGTATTTACGAAAAGAGATCTGGTTTCTCAAATCGTTTTACAATTAGATCAATCATGATAGTTTCGTTCTTATAGCTATTAAGTTCTATTATAATTATTTATATTTTAGATATTATACTTTAAGAGATTTTAAAAAAAATCATGGGAACTTGTTGCAATACAACAAACATAAAATCATTTTAGTTCATTATGTTAATTATAAAAGGCAAATTCGTGGGAAAGATGATCTTTCCATAAGCTTATGGAAAAACGTGGTTTAATTATAATAGTAAAAGGTAAAATGTCTTTGTTGCAATATTAAAGTTTTATTATGCAACGTGTAGTAATTATAATTTTATAACCCGGTTCATACAATCCAAAAATTTGATCTTAATTTCTTCTAATTTACACTTTAAACCTTGATCTTTCCATGACTTATGCAAAGACCATTTTTCAAGAGACAGACTCATAATAAAATAATCCATTTAACGGTTAAATAGACTAAAATAATATTTGGCATAAAAAACAAGTACGATAATAACGTGAGACGCTGAAACTACATTTATGCTTGATAATTTATTCAGCGGAAAACAAATTTTAGAAACTAAATTCTTTATTTATTATGAATGGCAGTGCAGACACTTCATGAGATAATCTGAGCACTCGATCTACAAATGCATTTAAAATGTGAATTGATGGTAAATGAGACTTTTTGTGCAAAAAGGACGTCCGAATTAAATAATAATATAACCGTCCTTGTAAATAGTTAATGCTAATTATAAAGATTACCCTATGTAAGAAAGTGGTTATCTATTCAACTGAAGCACGCTAACCCTAACATTATCCCTTTTTATTTTCCAACCACACTGTTTCCATTATTCCACTGCCTTGTTTTTGTACTCCCTCCGTTTCACTGTACGTGACACACTTACCAATTGGCAAAATCTTGGGAAATACCGTATTTTCATAGACATATGAAAAGATGAGGTTGAATTGGAATTATAGAAGGGTAAAAGGTTTTAGTTGCAATATTAAAATTTTATTATGCAACATGTAGGAGTGATAAGTTTATGACCCGATTAATACAATCCGAACATTTTATTTTGATTCCTTCAAATTTGCAATTTAAACCATGATCTTTACATAACTTATGGAAAGACCGTCTTTCAAGAGACGGACTCCTTACCATTTTCATATGTTTTTCTAAGACCGCCACATTTCTTTTTATGGCAAAAAATATATCATTTTCAACATCTAAACTTATGATGCCAAACATAATGAAACAAAGGGAGTACAATATATGGCCCTCTTTTAGTCACTTTCGTGATTTACATGGGCTGTAATTTTTTTTCGTGATTTCCATGTGTTTAAGAAAAGACAGATTTTAATTAGAATAGTAAACAAGTAAAATAATTTAAAAATTTATTATCCAACGTGTAGTAGTTATAAATTTTATGGCCAATTAATACAATCCAAATTTTTTATTTTAATTTCTTATAATTTGCAATTTAAACATTGGGTTTTTCACGACTTATGGAAAGACTGTATTTCAAGAGACAAACTCTTTATCTATTTATTTTAATTATGTATGTATTTTATAGATAACTTAAAAGGCAAAGTCATGGGAAAGACCGTCTTTCCATATGGAAAGACGAAGTTAAATTAGAATTATAGAAAGGTAAAATATTTTAGTTGCAATATTAAAATTTTATTATGCAACGTGCAGTAGTTATAAGTTTATGACCCGATTAATGCAACCCCAAAATTTGATCTTGAATTTCTTCGTTCTAATTTGCAGTTTAAATCTTGATCTTTTCATAACTTATGAAAAGACCGTATTTCGAGAGATAAATTCTTTATCCGAATGTAAATTAGAATATCAATTAACTAGAATAAATGATCATTAAATCATCAAATAAAATCAGTCAAATAAAATTGTCAACAATAAGAAAATAAAAAAGATTATTGAAAATTGAACCTTTGTTAAATAGTTAGTTAAGACATTCTTTAAAGGTCTAAAGTTTAAATCACATATTTGTTAAGAATTGCAAATTTTAAAGTACTTTCGTGACATGAATCACTCATTAAAATTAATTTCTTGATAAGGATCATCCGGTGTTGTCAGACCAGATTAGTGGTTTACATGGTAATTTCTCAGACTGTGGTGGTACATAAAGATGCAATTATAGTGGTGGTGTGACATAACTTTTCCAATAAAATATAGTAGTACGATAGTGTAAAATTTAAGATGGTTAATAATATTTAATTTTTAACTACAACTATTGTGTCAAAATACCAAGAGAAATATATTGATGTGAACGTGGCAGGATTTTAAAAGTGTTATACAAGGAAATTTATCAAGAAAATATTCAGTACCATAAGGCCCTTTATTTGAAATTTATCCGAAATGATATGATTTAATTGTAACTGAATTTATTTGAATTGAACTTAGTTTAACTGAATTGAAAATAAATGTGTTGAGAAATAGTCATGTATGATTAAATTTAATTAAGTTTTACCAAATTACATTTACGTCAAAATGAATTGAATTGCACTGAATTTCAAATAAAATCAGAAAAACCAAACCTTAAGTAATTAGTTTGTTTTTCGAAATTAGTGAGAAGATGATTAATAAGGGAAGGGAAGGGAAGTTAGGAGTATAAAAGATTAAAGAGTAAATTGAGTAACGCTGGCGAGTTAAACGTAAAACAAATGAGTTTCCATTTATAAAATAACAGTACAGTAAAATACGGTGCAGATTTATTACTTCCTCTTTCAACACCTGACTCACTATTTTATGGCACAACATTTACAAGATGCAAAATTTCAAATGAAGGGATTAAATTAGATTTAAAAAATGAAATGAAATGAAATCAATGAATCTAAATAATTTAGAATGTCATATTTAGAGAAGAGTCCGTCTCTTGAAAGACGATTTTTTTATAAGTTATGTGAAGACCAAGTTTTAAATTGCAAATTAAAAGAAATCAAGATAAAATTTTCAAATTTCATTATCGGGTCATAAACTTATAACTGCTACATATTGCATAATAAAATTTTAATATTTCAACTAAAACCTTTCATATTTCTATAATTCTAATTCAACTCTGTTTTTTTATATGTTTATGGGAAGACGGTTTCCCCAAAACTTTGCCTTTAGAAAATGCCAATCATGTAAAAAAAAAACTTCATCGACTTATGCTAAAACTGCATACGTTCTTTTTTCTCGGTCAAAATTATATTTAAATAACTGTATGTGATATTATTATATTCGTCACCAAAAAACCACCATTACTGAAACTAAAACCTTCACCACAACACCTTCATTGACCACAAATATAGCTTCAAAAATTCACAAATTTTGAAACTTTGTGTGATTTGGACCTCAAACATCTCTATTATTGAAATGATGATAGATTAATCAAGTAATCAAAATTTAAGTCACTTATTATAAATAGTTAAAGATATAAAGTGATAGTGAAAAAATTCTATATCATTTAAAATGAAAAATAGACGGAATAGCTAAAATAAAAGTATGCCAATTATAAATAAATAAGGAGTGAGTATTCAAGATGATAATAATAATTATGACATCAATATCTTTAGCCAAAAAGCTAGGAAGGTGGAGAGAATCTAGAAAATGGGAAATTGTTTACACCACATTTCCTGAAAATCCCAGAAAATGAGAAAAATAAAATAATAGGCGAAGAAATCATCACAGTAGGAAGAGAGAGAAAAGAGAGAGAAAGAGTGAAGTGAAGAAAAAGCAGAGAATAAAAAGAGACCGGATGTTGACAAATTTCATGTCACTGTTCTTCGAAGGTCGTTTGTTTGTGTGAAGAAAGATTGATTTCTTATCTGGGATCTCTCTCTCTTCCTTGTCTTAAAACCTTAAATTATTACTACTGCATATTTTATTGAAAATATATAATTATGGTATTCTGATACTCTTAAGCACAAACTCTCGCCCTTTTTCTTCTTCTCTCTCTCTCTCTAAGGAGAGAAAGCTTCTTTCTTTGGTAGAGAGTGGCCCAGCAGATCGAAATCTGCAATCTTCTTTTGTTGAGTTTGATGAGGATCTGAGCTTCTTCAATGGAGTTACTAAACAACCCACTTTACAGTTTCCTTGTTTTCACTCTTATTTGACTTAATTTTTATTCTTGTTTTCTAAATTTATATATATTGAAAACCTTTTTACTTATTTTCATTTTCTGGGGTTTGCCCGAATTATCATTTTCCCATGATTCCGAGAGTGAGAGAGGGTAGTGTATTGAATGATTCAATCTCCAAGATTGTTGCTTGAGAAGGGGAGGAGATTTCCCAGGATGTGGGTCTGAGGTAAAAACAGTTTATTAATTTTGTTATTGTTGATTATCATATATTTAGTGAGATGTTGATAATTTAGGATTCTACTTTTGTTTGACTGAGACCCTTTTGGAAATGGAAGCAGAAAGACGAGTTCTTGGTTGCTTTAAGCTTTTGCTTGCTTGTAATCCGGAGTCTTGTTTGTTGTAATGGTAGTTTTGTTTGTGGGTTTTGCGAATGGAATTTCTGGTTCTTGATTGCATAATTGGTTGGATTTTGTGGCCGATCGTTTTGTGTATGGGATCTATCATTTGTTCAGTTTCTTTGGATTAGTATTCTTTACTGAGTTTCCAAAAAGGTAAAGATTCTGGGCTTTATTGCTGAATTGTGGGATTTGCTATTCCTTTCTTCTTTTTTTTCTTGGTGTTGGCCCATTGGAATTTGTTGTTTGTATTTCTGATGATGGGTTGATTGTGTTTCTTGATGATGACCGTGACTCTAGTTTTCTTGATGATGCATGTAAATATACTACATGAGATATACTGATAATCTGGCATTCGATTCTCTGCATTCATTTATAGATTTTGGGGTCACGTGTGTTAGATGGAAGTTACTGTGAGTTTAGAAGAAAATATAGGATACATTTTTTACGTATATTAGTGTTTGCCAATTGCCAGATGTCTTTGTTTCACTTAGACAGGTGTGAGTTCCAGATACGGAGCAATGGGCTGTTTTTTCGGGTTTACAATGCACATACAACGTATAGACTATTTATATGTTCAATGGAATTGTTTGGATTAGTTTCTTTCTCTGGCTATTAGATTTTCTCATTCAGCTTTCCTTAGCTGACATCATTGTTTTAGACACATAATTTTAACTATTTATATGGAACATCATGCATACCTCTTCCGTGATGACCTTTTCACTTCTATATTGGCTCTGAGAGCTTCATTTGGGGAAGGTTTAGTGTTAATTTGTTATCTTATGCAAATGCGTAGATATTTTACGTGACTATTAATATCTTCCGTTGAATGGACTGGACTGCATTCATTTCTCTGTTTGTTGTTATGCTGGATAGTGCCACTGTGCCGGAGCTAAGTGGTTTTTGCTTCTTATTATATTTTTCAGAGCTCCAATGACGGATTTGTAATGCGAGCTTGTTATCTTTACAAACTTTTTATTTATGTGAGTGTTGGATAATTGTTTCAAACTTCGGATTTATTTCTTAATATAACAAGGTGCACTCCGTTAGTGTGCGCCTTGTCAGGGAATAGATAATGGCTATTGGCTGGCAGTAGTAGGCCGGTAACGTATTTATTGTTTTAAGGAAAAACAAGCGTTAGAATAACGAGAGCTTAAAGGCCATCGGCATTTTGTTTTTTATCGCGGAAATCATATTATGTTAATCGAGTAGAAGAATAGACAACTGTTCATCTATAATTGCACTCCAGCAGATCTATCCCGAAAAGCATCACATTCTTTTTTTTTAACCTGTGTCCGTCAACGCTTATTGCATTCATTTGGGAGATCTCGCAGCTTGCCTCTTATACACACCTCCCCACTCTCTGTATCATCCTGCTAGTTTTGTGTTATCAAACTCTAAGTCATGAATCCTGATGCAAACCAAGGTATCTGGCTTGAAATCTTTGTTCTTGTATAACTATAGAGGCATCTAGGAATCTACACCAGCTGTTTTCCCCCTTTTCTGTTGGCCTTATCGTGTTTTTTTGGTTGGTAAAGGTGATAGCGATCATATCATTTGCTTCTGGTTTCATGGGATAGATCTCAAGCTCAATGAGTTTTCTGGAGT
>JAULKM010000013.1:3998105-4008875 GCA_032355605.1 Rubia tinctorum
TCCGGCCACCACTGTTTCTCAGATTAACATCAGCTCCTGGCCATAATAGAAAGTGATATATTCAGAGGAAGTTGATGTCATGATACATAAAAACATTCTTTCTTCCACCCCCACTACAAAATTTTACATTTTGAAAACAAATAAAAATTTCATAAAAAACAGCATTACTAACAAGACTTCTGATACTTGATTCTAACTAAGGACCCTTCTGTGATTCTCCATTTCAAATATCTAAATCACATCCATAAGAAACAAACGACCATCAAAACGGCCATTTCACGCAACAGATTTAGTCCCCTTCAGCCTGAAATATATCATTTCACATTTTGTTTAATCTCAGAAGGCATTCGAACTTATGAAATTATAAACACCAGAGCCAAGCAAGAACACCTCGTGACTCGTAAAACTGAAAATACAAAAGACCATAACAGTAGACATTCCGCTTAACAGATTCAGTCCCTCATAGCCTCAAATGTATGATCACATTTACATAAACCGGAACACATCCTACAACGTTAAAACCAACTCTATATCGGCTATTAGAAACTCGTGATCGAGACACATTGACATGTTACAAAACATAGCCAGAAGAGATTCTACAAAACTTTTGAAATCATTAACTCGTAAAACCACCTCTACTCAGTAAAATCTCCACAATTTCGGAATTCCCGCTACTCGCCGCAGAATGCAGTGGGGCCCACCCTTCCTCATCCACGCTATTCAAACCACAAACTGACGGCTCAGCGGCAGCTAGTAACTTCACTACCTACAAAACATAATCAAAAGCATAAACAAAATCAACGGAATTTCTTCGATATAGAGTTAATTACAAAACTAATCAAGCTGCCTGTAATTTAACTACCTCGGTGCGGCTGAAGGAGACGGCGACGTGAAGGAGGGAACGGTCGTCCTCGTTGCGTAGGGCTAGGGCTTTCAGAAATCGTTCCTCCGGGAGGGATTTGAAGACCGAAACGTCGCCGTTTTCAGCTGCTTTGAAGAGGTCTTCGTCTTTGACTTTGTTGTTTGAGTTTGAAGTATCTTCGTTGTCGATTTCCATCTCCATTCTCTTTAGGGTTCCGCCGCCGCCGTCGAAACGCTGATAATCTAACCGAAATCCGGTGGTACTGAAGCTATAGTGTCCAAAGAAACTTGCGGGAAGAGGCGGATCGAAGGTTACGTTATTTTGGGCCAAACCTAACTTGCTGAAATTCTAAATGCGGGTAAATTTATTGAAAAATTCACCATATTATCCTTTATTATTTCATATTAAATAATTAAAACATGATTAAAGTTAAAACTAGTTAAGGTTAATATCGTAAGTTCTTCATCAAATTCACTTGCATTTAGCAATTCTCTACCTATATTTAGATTTTGTGATTTTGAAAATATATACTCCCTCTTTTTTCTATTTTTGACATAATAAATTTAGGGGTTGGGATTTAGGTGAAGAAAATGAATGGATGAAATTGAATGTAGAAAGTAAAGGGTAGAATGAGTGGATGAAATTGAAGGAATCTTGCCAAAAATGAAAATAGTGTCAACTAAAAGAAAACATTCATTTATAATAAGTGTGTCATAAATAACAAAACAGAGAGAGTATTATAACATATATAACATATCACATAATAATATTTACACTTATATAATAATTTAATTTTAGGGTTAAAATTAGAAATTTTTAACACAATGAATAGTTATGCACCTTAAAATGGGACAGAGAGAGTAATTTTGTTCGTGTAAAATTAATTAAAGGAGTAAACAGTCAAAATGAAAGTTTTCTATTAGAGCGACTCAAAATTAGACTGAAAAATCTCATTTTAATAAATTTAGGATCAAATTATAATTATTATACATAGCAATAGGTTTAGATTTTTTTTAAAGTTATAAGAAACTCATTGCAATAAATAAAAATTTATATTATATCACTTTATCAGTTTCATCAATTTGAAAATAGTTTCATTTAACTGTTAGTCGATCTCGATCTAAAACAAAATTTTGTGATAGTCAAATTACTCGTCTTTTAGAATTTGAAATTTAAGAATTGGTACTTAATTCTAAATTTTGCGCACCCAATCTTTTATTATACTTCATTTGTTTCTTTATTTGTGTCACACTTACCTTATTGTAATATTTTTTAATCACATTTTCCATTGTAGACAAGATTCTTTCAATTTCATCCACTCATTCTACTTTTTACTTTATACCTTCAATTCCATTCATTCATTTTCTTCATTAAATCCAAGTATCTATACTTATGGTACCACAAATAGAAAAACAAAGGAAGCATAAAAGTTTTTGGGAAAAGTGTAAAAATGACCTTATAAGATTGAGAAAGTGCAGAACTAACCCTATCTTTTAGTTTTACCCATTTGGGCAATTTCCGGCGTTGACCGATGTAAGTATGACGTTGACTAATAATAAAAAGATAAAAATACCCCTCTCTTAATAAAAACCCTAAACTAAAAATTGAATGACCATTATAATCTAACTTTCTTCTTCAACCCTAAAACCTATGATACTGCTCCAACTTCAAACACCCTATACCCCCTCGCCCTCATCCACCGCCACCGAGCATCGCCTATCCACCACCACCGTCTATGTCTTGCCACAGCCACGCCCACTTCGGCGCCTGCCCAGAACCACCGCCACCAGTAAGTCCGCACCGCCGAAAACCCCAGCCCCTCGCGGGTCCTCCCCTCCCCTCCCCGGCCACCCATCTCAACCCTAGCCCCTCGTCGCCTATCTCGCTGCGCTTCCTGTCACCCGCCACCCATCTCAACCCTAGTCCTCCGTCGCCCATCTTGCTGCTCCTCCTCTCCCCCCGTCACCCATCTCGTCGCTCATTCCTGCACTTTCGACCAAAATATAAGGTTATAATGCACTTTGCTCAAGTTTTTAATTGTAAAATTTGCGTTTCATTATATTGAAAAATGAATCTCTTTGATTCTTCTAAAAGATGTTAAAGGGTTTAAGCAATATTCATTGTTCCAACAACTTATTTCATAGAGTAACTTTTATTACATTGTGTATAAATATTCAATGCTTAAGTTTTATGTTGGAGATCTATAATTAGCATAGTGAATTGATATTTGAAATGCGCTTTTTTATTAAGCAGTTCATAACTTTTAATAGTATTTAGTTAATATTTTTAAAAGTAATAATATAGTATTATTATTAAATTTTCAATTTATAATAAAAACAATAATAGATATCGATTAATGAGATTTAAAACGTATTCCCTACGCTCTTATTATAATAATGAAACGTATTCCCTATACTCTAAATGCATGCGGTCCGGATTGCATTTGGATTCAAGATCAACCATTAACTTTGATGATTGTAAGTAAGATGTAATAGAGAAAACGAACTAATTGAGTATACATATTTTCAAAGTAGATAACAATTTTATAATAGTGTTAATATTCACAATAACAATCATAATTACAATTAGTAAACGAGGACGCTATATAAAAATAACAAGAAATAAATTATTGATGCATCAATTAAAGTAACTATTATATTACAAATTTAAGATCTTATAAATCATAATCATAATCATAATCATAATCATAATCATAATCATAATCATAATCATAATCATAATCATAATCATAATCATAATCTCAAAGCACTAGGGTCACTTTCTGAATTCCTGTACTTCCATGTGAAATTTGACAAGTCCATCCCCTTCCTTCTCTCCCTGCTGCTACATGTCACAACCATACAACAAGTCAGTTACAAATTTTGATGGAAACCATGAATTGAGAATTTATTCACCCAAAAATAGCAAGATGAATTAGAGATAGTTCCCCTGTTCTGCCTTCTCCAAAACAGAAAGTAACTGTTACATTACACATTAATCAACACGAAATAACAAAATGCTTAAAACATATTCGTCAACGAGATGTTCCAAAGGGGTGGATCTGAGAACACAAGTGAACAAAACACAAACGTCTATGTTCACCAATGATCTCAGGTTCACCACTCTGGGACACCACATTGCTGATATGCATCGTCCAATCACTGATCATCGCTGAAGTGAGTACTGCATAATGCTTAAAGCGTTAATTAACACAATAGGACGAAATGCTTAAAACATATTCGTCAACGAGGTGTTCCAAAGGGGTGACCTGAGAACACAAGCAAACAAAACACAGATGTCGATATTCACTTGTGATCTCAGGTTCACCACTCTGGGACACCACGTTGCTGATGAACGCCGTCCAACCATTGGTCATTGGAGTGAACGGAAGATGTATTGTAACAGTTGTTGTAAGTTGTGGGTACTGTTGGTGGTGGAACGGGGTTTATTTATAGCATTTGGCTTGAGAAGGATCCAAGGAGGGTGCATGTATTCATTGTGTCGACATAATCGGAAAATGTCGTCATTGTTCTTATACCTTTGCTCATTAATCATATGACGGACAACTAAGACGGACAAATCTATTAATTCTAAATCTGCCTAAAATCAAAGTAGATCGACCATCATCTTCACTATATAAAAAAAAAACCCACAAAATACACTCTCCATCAACATCGCCACTCATTAAGAAGGATAAACTCATTATTTAACCAATCAAGGTGAGAACGGTCATTTCCAAGAAGGGCGGGTTTCAATTTACACTTTTAATGGCATTGTTAAAATATCTTTAATATTTTGGAAAAATGTCCAAGTAATTCACGATTCCCTTGTAAACGTTGACATGATCATTTTTTTCTTTGAAAATGCAGTACACCTAAGACCGCTATTGACTTTAGATTTATAACATGTCACCCGCAACTAGCGTTGACGAAAAATCATTAGGTGTTGACTTGATATGTGAAAAAGAAATTACCCTTAGTAAGTTTATGAATTGACAAAGGTGCTTCTAACAACCGGTTCTTTGATAAGTAATCCCAAGTTTTTAATGTGTAAATATATCCTTAAATTGCTCTGAAATACTGGTCAATTTCGTTCTTCGCCAATTTTAGTGGATACACTGAAATACCCCCTTGAATTAAAAAGTAGAAAATGTATTTGTGCTGTAATTATGTTGAGGAGGGAGCGAGCATAAATCACGTTTTATAGAGATTGTACTAGAACAATTTAGGGTTCAGTTGTTGTAACGTCTCTTAAATCCTTCTCCATTCTCTCTAAAAACTATTGTGCATGCTCAATAATGTCTCCTCCATCGTCCCTCGAGGTGGCCGCTGCTACTCCTTCCCCGGTTTCATGGAAGGAGCTAGATTTGAGAATTCGAAAGCGATTGGCGATGTTGAAACTGGTGCTAGAGGAGGGATTTGGAGTGCGATAACTCTGACAAGGCAATAGCGGTGGGGAGCAACGCAACTATGAAACTGCTGGTGACGATTTCGATTGTGGAACTGTTTAGAGCAATAGTGAAGAGATGAAAGATGAGAAAATGGAGAATAATTGCAATGATAATTTATGAACATTAACCGGGGGCAGAAATCGTCCATAAAAATTCAAAAACTTTCTAACGGGTATTTCATCTTTACAAATCTTATCAACGTCAATTTTTTTGTCAAAACCAACCATTGGTGATAGAGTTCTAATTTCTAAAGTCAATACTAATTATGGGTGTATATGCACTTTCAAAAAATTAGTAGTCATATTAGCACTTACAAAAAAATCAGAAGTCATATCAACACAGGGGGCATTTCGATCCCTCCATATGAAATCGCAAAAGATTAGTGTTAACCAATATTTTAGAGTAAAAGACAGTTATATTTAAACTAGAAAGCTGAGAATTATATTTGAATTCGTCAAAAAATTGAACACGTATTTCTTAATATTTTTACTTAGAGTTTTGTTTTTGTCATTTAAGTAATATAGATATTGTTATTAGTTTTGATGATTTAGATATCAAAATTTTGACACTAATATAACTAATAAAGTGATTCAATATTTAATTTCACTCAATGTAATGATGTTTTTATAATTTGAAAATATTTTATAAATAAATTATAGAGAAAAAAGTGTATTTTTAACCCCCCATATTTTGGGGGGAAAGTGCAGAAATTGTCTTGTAAAGTCAGAAAGTGCAAAAATAATCTTGGAAATCGTTGACCAAAATGTCAACAGCAGAAATGGCTGGAAATCACTGAAATGACTGTGTTTACCCTTGTGTATAAAAAACTATTAAAAACCAGAAGATATTAATGCCCTTTCTCTCCCGTTTTCCTCTCTTTCTTTCTTTTCCCTCCACCCTAACACATCCCCATCTCCTCTCATCCATCTCTTCCCCCTTCATCATCTGTGGCGACTAGTACTCCAACGAGCGCTATCTAGGGTTTACCCCGGCGGAAAGACTGCTGATTACCCGGGCCCATTCACCGGGAGGAGAGGGTGGTGCGAGGGTTTCCTTTGATGGGACTCTTGACACTGCCGCCATCATTGAACGTTGTCAACGTCGTTTTCTCCAAAACCAAAAAGTTTCCAACGAGCCTCCGCCATGTTTTCAATCACAATGGAACGAGTAAGAGATTAATTCTTGATTCTTGGATTCGATTTGAAGGTTAGGGCTAGAGGAGGTGGTGGTGCAACGAGGGTTGTGGTGGCGCGCGGGGAGAGGTGGATCTGGGGAAGGTGGAGGTGAGCGGCAGGGCTATGGATTCTGGGCAGCGGTGGCGGTGGTGACGACAGTGCGGTGACGGATCAGCTGCAGGTGGTGGCCAATGGGTGGGATAAAGATGAAGATGAAGATGAAGAAGCCCAGAGGTATAATTGTCAACTACATTTTTAGTTTTGACTATAGGGGTAATTTTGTCTTAATAATGTTTGGTCAGCCGTTGACTTCATTAAGTCAACGTCGAAATTGGAAAAATGAGTATAATTACATTATTTTACAAAAACTTATTGTTAATTTTGAACTTTCAAATTTTACAGAGTTATACATGCACTTTCTCAATTTAAAAGGGTCATTTTTGCACTTTTCCCTGAATCATAAATAAAAGTCTGTCAATGTACTTCCTTTGTCCCAACTCAAACTTCTTACTTCACTTTGTCACTATTCAGTATCCAACTTTGACCGCATATTTGAATAGATATATAAATAATTATATCATCGTACTCCCTCCGTTTCACTGGAATTGGCATGGTAGTCTTAGGTGCTTGGATTTAGGTGAATGAAATGTGTGGATGAAATTGAATTTAGAAAGGGAAAAGTAGAATGAGTGGATGAAATTGAAAGAATCTTGCCATAAAAGGAAAGTGTGCCAAATTCACAAAAACAACCAAACAAGGAAAGTGTGTCACTTCCAATGAAACAGAGGGAGTATATGATATGTTTGGATTTACCGTAACAGGTAATTCCATATATCAACTTTTTATTTGTCATTATTGTATATATTTTAATATATTAACGAGCACACATGTTTAACCGTGAAAAAAATTCAAATACGTTTACTTTCACCAATGAAACGTAGAGTCCGTGTTCACCCAAAACAGCGTTAACTGCGCATTAAACGAGTGTATTTACTTCAACATTAATTTTCTCACCGCGTTAACATTCAATACATAATCTAATCCCATTTCCCCCAAATAAATCACCCCCATTTCTCTCCATTCTCTCTCGAACCAATTTCAATCCTCTCCTCTTCTTTTCTCCGATCATGGGATTCCCTCACGACAAAGAGCCCACCAAAACGCCCGACAAGAAGGCCCACCACCCGCCGCCGTCCTCCTCCGACCTCCTCTCCAGCGCCAAGATCGTGGCCGGAGCGCTCCGCCACGACCCCAACCAGAAGCACGATAAGGCGGAGGTCGCCGCCGCCGCCGAGAGCATCCTCCACGCCGCCTCCCACTACGGCAAGCTCGACGAGAAGGGCGGAGCCATGGGGAAGATGGTCGCGCAGGCCGAGACGTATCTCCACAAATACCATTCCTCTCAATCCTCCTCCGCCGGAAACGCCGCCACCACCGCGGCGGAGACCCACCACGAGTCCAAGCCGCATAAGGAGGAGGGGCACTCTTCCGGCGGCGCAGGCGGGTATGGGGAGTATATTAAGATGGCTGAAGGGCTGCTGAACAAGAACAAGCATTCCGGCGATTCTGGGAGCGGGGCCGGCGGACATTCTGGGAATAAATATGGGGATTATGCTAAGATGGCTGGAGGTTTCTTGAAGAAGTAGTGTTTTTTTCAATGTAGCTGATTTTAAAGTTACTCTGTAATAATATGATTATCACCTTGTTTATTTTCTGCAAATATTGATCGTTTTGGGACTTCATCGCGTTCGTGCTATCAACACTCTAGAAGATCAAACTCCGATTATACAAAAGTTACGCGACCTTGTCCAAGTTAAAATTTTAGGACTGATTAATATTGCAAAAGTTCAACCATTTTTATGAAAATAAAAATAAAAATAAAAATCAAGACTTGATTACTTGGTACACATGATTACTCTCACCTTCCCACCAAAACTTGCTTGTATATAAATTTTTTATTTAAAAATATTGTATGTTGTTAGAGATATTAACGGTCAAACATGATCATTGAAAATCGTGAAAAAACAAATAAACAATAAGTAATGGGACGGAGGGAGTATATATAAGCTTATTTGAAATGACGAAATTATTGTTCCCTTAATATTTTAAATAATTTTATTTAAAGATAAAGTTTTGGAAAACTGTAAGATTCATGGACTTTTATCATAAGATCAATTGTTACTATGTAGAAGCGACTCATGATCTTATTTACTAAACAAATACTTTGTCAACCACCAATGTGAGATTCTCAAACAAAAACATTGTCTTTCCATAACTATAGATGTATGAGTTTACCCAACTCAAATTTGACCATGATTTTAATTGTTTAGTATACATACAAATATAATCCTACATACTTAAGTAAGTGCACATATAACATTGAGATAACTTTTAGTGTAAAATCAACCTTAACTACTTTACATAAGTGTAAATATAACTTAGAGACTATATTATATCATTGACTGGCCATTACAGGTCATTGACCAATAAAAAATGACCAAAATGCCCTTTCATCCTAATATAAAAACATGAAAAACAAAAATGCTCTTTCCACCACCGCTATACTGCCACCACCTCTACCATCTCTATCATCGTCACTGCTACCTCAGCTGCCACCTTTTCCGCTAGTTCCGACACCACCTCACCACCTCCATTCGTCAGCTTTTCCTCCATCACCTCACCCCATCTGCCACCGTCGACCAAAGATTTCTCCCACCACTAGGGTTCTGCCTCCCCTGTCGTCTCACCCCACCGCCACCACTAACCCCATATTCCCCATCCACTAGGTTTCTGATTACCCCCCTGCCGTTGCCGACCACAGATTTCCCCCTAAATTCTGCCACCGCTGACCACCTCATCACCTCACCGATAACATATTCCCCACGCACGACCACCTTGTCATTGCGCCGACCACAGATTTCCCCCCTTCTTCGCTGTCTCATCCCCTGAATTTTGCGCGATTATTGAGCACTGACCCACATATTTCCCCCTCCTCTACCTGACCGGTGGGCTCAGTGGTGAGGGAGCAGCGTAGTGGCAGACTTGTCAACAAATTCTTGGTTTATCGTCGTTGATGTCGACACCTTGCTCTCCTTCTTCGTGCGGTGACGAGGTTGCTCAATGGTGCTGTGGTGGAGGGCTTAACGGTCCTGAAGTGGATGGCTCAACGACGATGGCGGAGGGCGGGGTCAGCGGCGGAAGATAGTGGTGGGAAGAAGGGAGGGAGGGAGGCGGCGGGAAAAAAAGGAAGGAAGGATCAGAGAAATAAGAAGGGAGTCACGAGAAAAGAGATAAGGAAAGAGAGAAGGAAAACAGAGTAATGAAATTAGATTAGGGTTTAGGGGTATTATAGACATTATATATATATATATATTTTTCACAGGAGTAAATAGTATTTTCACTGAATTCCGACCAAAATCTGCGGGAATGAGTATATTTACACTTACACTTATTGTCTAGTGTTATATTACACTTTCAATTATCAAAAAGTTATATTTGCACTTACGTGAATTAGGTAAGATTATATGTGGACTTTTCTCTAATCGTTTTAACACCAATTTTTAAAATTTTCTTGTGGTAAAATTGCACTTGAATTTCTAATACTTTAAGAGATTGACCCTCATTTAAAATGATAAAGTTATATTTTAGATTTTAAATAAGCCGGTGTTGCATAAATAAATATATATAAAATATTGATATTTTTAGAAAGCGATAACCCCAATTCGAATAACATAATTTTAACTAGGCTAGGTCTCTTGAAAGGCAGTCTGTCTATAAATTTATGGACAAGCCACTTATTTTTATCTTGTATATTGCATTGTTAAATTTCATACTAAATTTAGAAATTTAAAAAAAATTATATTATATATTTGGGAAATATACAAATATAACCCTATATAATTGAGAAAGTGCAAATATAACCCTGAGATATTTTTTAGTGCAAAAATAACCTTAACTATTTTACATAAGTACAAATATTACACTAAAGACGATATTCCGACATTGACTGATCGAAAATTATTGAAATGCCCTTTCAGCCTAATACAAAAAGTTAAAAGACAAAAATGCCCATTTCCCTGCTACTGATTCAGCCACCACTGCCACTGCTCCACCACCTTTGCCGCAACACCACCACTGCCATCTTTGTCGTCGTTGTTCCAATTTTCGATCAGCTCCAAGTCGAAATCATTTTTCGATCGCGATTCCCCGGTTGCTTTCGCAGAATGGAAATGAGCGCAAAATAGAAGTTGACGGTGATGAGAGGAGTGTCAAAATTTCATATC
>JAULKM010000013.1:4051795-4065674 GCA_032355605.1 Rubia tinctorum
ATAAAATTAATGTTACAATGATCACACTACCTCATTAAAAACCCCAATGGGAAAAAGAGTATAGTGTTCTTCATAATGTCTTTAGGTAATCGACAATCTTGAATAAGTAATCCAAGACCTTGTCGACTTCTTCTTAAGTTCTTCATCATGAAGGTGATCAATCAAACCATTCAATGCAGCATCTATAAGCTTCATTCTTGACCTTGTCATAGGTATAACCATGTCACTTAAAGGATCACGAACAAAACCCTTGAATGTTTGATCAAGACGTGGAATGTCTTTATTTATGGTGGTAGTCGTATCCGAATTTCCATCATACCCATAAATCATGCCTTGCAAAAAAAATCAGCTAACTCCCACATAAGAATAACCACCAAGAAGCAAGAAAATATTTTTACGCTTCCGGAGTTTCTTCACTACATAAATTATGCCTTGCAAAAAAATCAAGTAATTCCCACATAAGAATAACCACCAAGAAGCAAGAAAATACTTTTGAAGCACGACAGCTCCTAAGAGATACCAAGAAAACCATACACCATAAGAGTGAACAAAGTGTGCATTGAAAACGTGTGCTCCTCTAGAGATTCCGACGATGCTGGTTTTGTGGTGATTCGTCAAGTTAGGTCGTTTTACCCGTGACTGACGCCGGTAGTGAAGGATGGACTGAATTTGTACTCCCTCGGTTTCCTAAGATCGACTCCATTTCCTATTTAATTGTTTAAGCTCATTCCATTTTGGCAAATTTTATTTTCTTTTCATCTACTCAATTTACTTTTTACTCTTCCATACAATACCCACCACTCGTTTTACTTTTCTTAAATAATGTGTCATTTTATTTGGAGACAATCTTAACAACCAAAGGAAGTACTTTACTTGTTGCCTAAAACTGACACAAAATCTAATTACAGGTTAACTAGTTAGAATCCTATTGCGCATTGGGCGGTGAACTCAATGCTCCTTTTATATTATCATATAGTATTATTTTGTGATTTAATACTTTAAATTCACATTTTTATTAACTTCTTGTTTTTAAGAAAACGTTACAACACAGATTGATTATTTTAATCCATGTTTTTTTTATGAAATAAGTCTGAGATTTGTCTTCAATGATTAGTTTTGTTTTTCGACCTTATCGATTAGATCGTTGTGTTTATCATGATAACTCGATTTAGTTGTTTACCTTGAAGTATCGTTTTCGATCTGCTTGTACTATTGGTTGCAGAAGCTATTTTTGGTGAAAAACATAAACTAATTTTTCCCTACTTTCAAAATAAACCAGTTTTATTTATAAGCACAACTCTGCCAAATAGAGCCCCAGTCGATCCGTAAGATTCATATATGGACACATATTTGATTAGTTGGGATTGGATTAGATTAGTCAGATAAAAGCACACTTATCCAGTATTAACGATGTCCAGGATGATGTACTTAGGCTAAAGCATAAAGTTCAATGCTTGTGATGTTACGTAAAGGGTAATTAGTTTCAAGGAAATAGATAAGGCAGAGAGAGGGTAGGTCAGTCCAAGTTTGAAAAATGAGAGCGGTAATCTCAGTCAATCAATTTCAAAAAATTAGATAAAAGCTGTCAATTTTCTTGAAGAAATAAAACTCAGTTTATCTTCCCACAAATAACTATCCACGTGTTCAATTAAAACCAAAACAACTTGTCATCGTGGGCTCGCTCATTTAAGTAGAGTATTATCTTTGGCAAAGTTTTAGCAAAAACTGTATTTTTATAAACAGTTTTTGCCAAAATTTTACCAAAGATAATACTCTACTCAAATGAGCTAGCCAACCATGACAAGTTGTTTTGGTTTTAATTGAACACGCGGAAAGTTATTTGTAGGCATATGAAAAATGGAGTTGATAGTTACAACAGAGGATGTCTCTGCATTAATAGTTACAAATGTAAGCAGGTGATGGGGTAGAACCTCAGCAAATACACATAAGACACAATAGAGAGAGGTAACGAAATAGCTTACCTTGCAGAATTTCTAAAAGACGGGGAATACAATGTCATCACCCACAACAATCTCTGCATGGTTTCAGACTAATTGATCCACTGAGATATCAAAGGAAACCAAAGTCAGCCAATGCTGATAATACGGCATCTTGAACAGAGTTTTAGGTTATATCAATTGAAAATATAGTAAGCTCGTGTTGCTAAAAATCTGATACAAGATCAATTCAAAGGGAAGACCTGTGATCCTTTACGCCATTTGTTCTTAGGTATCACTGGTGCCATCTTTTCATCGTACCGGACTCCCTTTTTGTCAACAAAACTGCAAGCGTAACAGAATAAAGAGCGTTTAAAGTCTTGATTTATGTTGGATGAAAGAGTCAATTTGAAGGCTGCTCAATTGATTATACAGTGAACTATGATTAACAACATTTTCCTAATTTTTTAAAAAAATACATTCATTTAAAAAAAGTCCATTCACACATCCATTCAATTACCAGTAATAAAACTACATTTCCTCTTAATGATATCTAGCACATCACTTAAACAACTTATCCTCTTATTTCACAATGTCATTTTGCGCTGCCACCATGAATAACCACAAAGAAAGACCTCAACTATCATCATTATGTGAAGGCCTCCTACATCTTCCTCTGCATGGGATTGTAATCTCTCAGTTCTGCCTATTCCAAATCACATATTGTGTAACAAATAAGCTACATTTTGTCACCCTAAACTATTGCAACAAAGCTTTCTAAGCAGATCAGTATTCTCAGAAATCATTAAATGCACATTTTACCCAAGCATGTTAGAAGAAAAGAAAATCCTTAAAAGATAGAATTTGGTACCTCAAGAAATCAAAAGAGAGATGGGAGCAGAAGCTGGTCATGTCGATTCTCAGTGTTGACCACTAACTTGCAATCCTCTGTACACCGTATATGTTGCCAATGTGCATCCGCAGTCACAGAAATCAGCAGTGAAAACTTATGGTTAACTGGATTTCGATAACAACCAATGCAGTGAAAGCAATGAAGTCATTGTTCGTCTAATTCAAGGAAAAAGAAAACCTACTTCTCAAAAATAACAATTGAGGAATATAGACTAAGAATCAAAATCGCGGGAAGAATATATGAATCATGTATAATCCGCCAAACAACAAAATTTGAAACACCCGCTAAATTTTTTGGTTGAAGTTATTACAAAACAGTACTTTGCCAAATTAATGGTTGAAGAAGTAATAATGCAAAATTACCATATGATAGAACAGTCTTGTTTTGAGGCTTATTTAATCACAAAACAATACTTCAACAAAAGATTAGATGCATAAACAAAAGCAAACAAATTATAGCTATCAGAATCAATTCATGCTTAACAGCTCAGTTACGCTAGGCAGTATCAAATGTGAAAACTCCACATTCTGCTTACAGAAGAAATTGATTAATTAGGATGTTCAAACATTCAAATTGTATTAGGTCAAGTTCTTCGAAACACATGCATAACGTAAGCAGATATTGTAAAAGGACACCTACAAGTAAGTTAACTTGGGGATATGAGCTATGCTTGCTGGTATAACTCCATACATTTTGTTGTAGGAATAGGATAGATACCTGTCATCATACAAAAAGAGCAAATCATATCAATTTCAGCAGTTGCAAATAATTGCAAACAAAATCCTACCAAATTGCAATATTCAATAAAGCTAAAATTGACTTTCCAAATTTTCTAGCTGTGATGGAAGCCCTCCAGTAAGATGGTTGTTATTTAGGTAACTGCATTACAGTTTAATGAAAAGATATCATCAACATAAGATATACACACATGCAAAATCTAAATCAAATATCAAACAATTAGGAAGCTTACAGGTTTCGAAGTGACGGAAAACAACCTTCGATTCTGATGAGTTCCCTCCTCGTGCCAACCAAATGATTATTTCCAACATCCCTAAGGAAGTAGAGTAACATAGGATCATCAATAACCAACAATTCTGTATCACCAAAAGATAGGGTAACGTGTGGACAAGACCTCAAATATTGTAGCGTCTCCAATTCAGGGGGAATACGTACCGCGGATCAGTTCTCATGCAGATACATGTAGTGAAGCTGAGGAAGATTAGCAATCTCCTTTGGGATTTCACCTTTGAAATTATTAAAACTCAAATAGCTGAAAAGAATTATGGGAAACTGTTGGTTGTCTGTATTGGATAGTACAAGTTACAACCATAATCTCCTTATGATTAGGAGATGAGAAACAATCATGTTAAAACAATAAACTCACAGATGAGTTAGCTGCTTCAGTTCGCCAATTTCAGGAGGTATGACATCTTGCAGCTTATTCCACCTCAAATTTCTGTAAGAAAAGACCAAACAGAAACAGAGGAAAGGATTCAGAAACCATGCAAACATGAAACAGGACAAGTCTGAACTTCATTCAGATGACAGTCACAAGCAAGAGACCATACAGAATTTTGAGACGCTTCAAACGCTCAATTTGGGGAGGAATGGGACCAGTAAGCTTGTTATTATGAAGATCCCTACAATATGAAAATAGAGTGATCTTCATGTTCGTTCCAAAACAGTAGAAAAGACCAGTACAGGAGAGTGAACTTATACTGTTTAGAAAAGACCAGTAGAGGAGTTTAACAAAACGTTATATTATGTGTGATCACGCATAATATGAAAAGACCAGTGATCATAATAGAAAAAACCAGTACAGGAGTTTAACAAAACAATATTCCAAAGAGAGTGATCATATAAGTTCAACTCCTAATAGCAATAAAACATTTTAAAAACAAAAGGACCAAAATTTGTATAGAAATACCTTCAAACCACTTTATAAACAGAAGGACCAAAATTTGTAAACATACAGCTAAATTATGTTGCTTGAAGATCCTTAATGTCTCTAAATTATGTCAGATTACAACAGATGCTATGCGTGATCAGTTTAACTGAGAAATTAGGCTCTAAACTTATAACAAGTAAATTAGATAAATGGAATACAATGCGAAAGCAACAAACATACAGCCTCGTGAGATCCAACAAGTTGGTCACAGCAGTTGGGAAAGGGCCGACGATAGAGACAGCATAAACTTCCCTGTAGGTTCATGACAAAAGAAAACAAACCGTAAGCACCTAAAGCACGCCTAACAACATAATCACCAAAACATGAGGGCCACACTTACAATTCAGTCACTACTTTGTAGTCTCCAACGATGGAGCGAGAGCATTTAACTCCAGACCAAGGTGGCAAATCACCCTCTCCACAAGGATCTTCTCCCACCCAAGCATAAACCACCCGCCATCCAAGAGACGCTTTAATCTCATTTAAAGCTTTAACTGCAACAATACCTCAAGAATTAGAGCTTAGAAAACTGACCTATTTAAACACCTCAAAGGTCCACTACAAAATTGAACCAGGATGAAAATAGGGCAGACAATCAAATTTCAACAACCAGTGATAGACATGTCGTCTGCAGCATCTTCATTAGGACTCGATCCAAGTAAAAAATATATCCCATACAATCCGTCTTTAGTACTCCCTCTGTGACACATAAACAATCTTGCTTCTCCCATCTACAATCTGTTTTAAACCATCTATTTTTGCATATTATGAAAATTTCCTTTGGTCCATTACATTACTATTCTAATTTTAGGAACACATAGCATTAGTTCTTTAAGATATTATCATATTTTCAATCAGCTATTCTGGAAAGAAAGATAACTGGACTTTCTATCGGGGACAGTTCCCCATCACACAGCAAAATGAACTCAAACATTAATTACAGCAAAATTTATAAATAAAATCAACAATAACTGCTACCAGACATCAATAATACTTCATCTATAGGCTAATTCAAGCCTTCAGCGTAACAGATCGGAACGGCAAGCCAAAAAGGGGGTGAAATTAACAACAATACCATCACGCTTGAGAGTTTTTCCGTGAGCGAGGCCGTTAAGAAGCAGGAGCAATACGATAACCGCGGAAGGCATCCAGTAGCACCGGTGATCACGCGCCGCCATTCTGCTCCGGCGTCGGTGCTCTCAACTTCCCCAAATGCGAGAAATCAGTCGGCCGATACTGAACTTTGAGATTCCGGTGGCCTATCTGATGAAGATTCTAGTGTGTATCGAAGGAAGGGGATATCGGCGCCGGCGACGGAGATCGGAGAAGTGCGTGAGAATTTTGTAAGCGTGTGAGATCTCCCGGTGGTGCAGTGGTAGAGTTAGTATAAAAATGTACGCGGAAATTTTGGAATCGGCACGATCCCGTCGGTGGATTTATCTTTTTTATATTTTTTCTCAGCTAATTTTTTTTTCTCTCGTTTTATTCATCGTATAGAACTGTTTAATACCAAGTTTTAAGGTCCTTAATTTGACATTCTGCAATATTAAAAGGTAAAAAGTATTTCTTGCAATATTAAGTTTTATTATACAACGTGTAATAGTTATAAATTTTATAATCCGGTCCATACAATCAGAAAATTTTATCTTAATTTCTTCTAATTTACACTTTAAATATTGGTCTTTCCATGGTTTATGGAAAGATCGTCTTTCTAGAGACGTACTCTTTTGCAAAGGGCAAAATAGAAAAAATACACATTTTGCAAAAGCAAAAGTAGAAAAAAATACATTTTGTGTCTACTGTTATTAATTTTAATTGGAGAAGTAGTCTTTAAAAGTTACAATCTTAGCTAATCATCAGATACACACAAAATTCACTTAGTTAAACTAAATGTTTAGCTAAATTTGCATACTATCTCCATCTCCCCCTCACCGAAAAACAAAACCCTCGCCGCAGCTTATCCCCTTTCCAAACTTTACTCTCTTTTTTCTCCAATCTTTTTTTCCTTAAAACAGTAATTTTTCAATTGAAATTGTTTGAGTATTTATGTTTGTTTTTTAGCATAGTTTTTAGTATTGTTTTTCGACTTGATAGATTAGATTGTTGTGTTCATAATGATCACTCGATTTAGTTGATCGCGTCGATGTTTTGTTCTCGATTTGGTTGTACAGATCGTATTTTTGCAATTTTGTTTGTGTTTTTGAATTACAGTTGATAAAATATATAAAAACTTTATTACTAATGTCATTGATATCAATGACACCAGTAATAAAGTTTTTAGATATTTTATCATGGTATCAGAGTTTAAAAAAAATCTGAGACCTAAACCCTAAATAAATCCACTGTCGTCTTCCGCCAGAGCCACCGCCGTCAAGCCGCGTGTTACACTACACGCGCCACCACCGTTGTCAACTGCCCTGCCGGTTGCTTTTTTTCGATCGTTGCTGCCACCTCAACGGTTGCTGCGATTCGTACGACTCCGATCTACCGGCGAGAGACGTTCACGCGCCACCGCCCTAATCTATGCACGCGACGCTGAGTTTTCACATGCGCCGTTGCATCGTACTTTCACGCGTCGCCACTGGTATTCCACTCGCCGCCGCGTTAACTTGCCCATGTCGCCGATCCGCAACTGTCTGCACCTGGTTCCAGTTCCGATGCTGCTGAACAAGCTGCATCGCTGTTGAATCTGAGGCTAATACGTTATAGAATCTCAATGTCACCGACGTGATTGCAGATTTACTCAAACAGTTGCAATTACAATCTGACTCTAGGGATCTATACCTTCTGGTCGATTTATGAACTCTCCTTACTACCTTTGTACCTCTGACGGCCCTGATTTGTCAATATGTCCCGTCATACTGAAATGATTTAAAAATTTTTTTGTAATGATTAGCAATTTCATAATGGTATTCGCAAGTTGGACATTTTTTATCATCATGCTCCAACTTGAGGGAGGGTGATAAGGAAATAAGAAATATTTTTCCCTTGTAGGGAAAGGTTATAGATGGTAGTTATCTTATAGAATTAGTTTCCTTGTATAATTAGTTATAGATGCTAATTTCCTTATAGACTTAGAATTTTATTCCCGTTAGATTTTGGTTTGTTGTAACCCTATATATTGTAATCCTCATCATTGATGAGGTGTGTCATTGATGAGATATCAATGCACCATTAATAAAGTTATTTATATTTTAACAACAGTTTCCATTAATTTAGATGAGTTCAGATATATGTTTTTCAAGGTGTTTACAGCTCGAACAACATAGATCGTGCTTTGGATAAAGTGGTGTTCTAGTTCTTGAAGATCTCTGTTTGGAGAAGTAATTGATGTTGATACACTCATCTTTGCCAAGTGGTCATGATTTTTGCGGGACACAAGTTAATATCCCGATGACGATATTACAGTTTTTTATTGGATCTCTAATATGTAATAGTACAAACGATCAGTCTGGTTGACATGTAATTTAGATATTTTTACAATCGATTAGTTATTGCTTGAGCCTAGTTGAAATGGATGTCAATTCTACTTGTTGTAATCACCGATGAGCGTTTTCCCAACACCTATGAATGATTTTTTTTATAAAAAAAAAAAGTTTAGCTAAATCTCTTTCAAATGCAAAAATAAAATAATGAAATCATGCAATGCAATTATGCAAGAATTTAGGAGACATGTCACATAAAATCATGTTCGTTTGTTTTTTGCCGCTAATCGCTGTGTGGAAATTTTTGTCTGAAGGGAGATTTTTTATGGGCACTGATTAGAAATCATCAGGCGGTTAGTTTTTTAACACAGTGACAAAAGTTCTAATGCGTTAAGTTAGCCTCTCTTTTTTTTCTTAAATGCTACGCGAGTATATCTGAATATATTTAGAACTAATGAAACCATGCAATGCAATTCTGCAAGAACTTGGGAGACATAACATAAGAAACCATGCTTAAATCTTTTCTAACAAGTGTGTGAATTTTTTTTGCCTGTAGAAGCTTTTTATAGGGACTGGAAAAAAGATTAGGAAGAGATCATCATGTGATTAGTTCTTGAACGCTGTGATAAAAGTTATGATATTCGATTCAAAACTTTTTCGAAGAATCTCCATACATCTCTCAAAATAGAAAAGAATATTCATTGCATCACAGAATCCAAAACAAAACCCAGCCCAAAATGTGACATTTCTATAACTTTACAGTACGCAAAAACCCAAATTCACGAGTCCTTCGTGACTGTAAACAGTACAGTCTACGCTCCATATTTGAATTTATGAGACAATTCCCTGGAATCCATGCTACAGAACAGTGTCAAAAACAGAGGCCAAATCGACTTCCAAGGCAAATTTAACAAAGAAGATTACCAATTCAATCCACTGAAATTTCAGATTACTTACGAGAACGAATCCTAATCCTCCTCCTCCAAACATAAAACTCTAACTACCGAAACCAAAAACTGACAAAATATATAAAAGAAAGACTTTCCCAGGAGCCTGTAAAAATGTACATGATGTGGGCTCCTCTAGATTCTTCTTCTTCTTCATGCGTGACTCTGATCTTTTTGGCTGTTTCTGGAGTTGACGAGTAATTTCCGTGATTGTTTCCGCCATCGGAGACCAAACACAAGCATGGAAATAACGGAGTAAAATGGCGGAATTGATTCAAGAAAAGTACGGAAATGTGATGGGGTTTTACTCTGTTTCCTCAGTTATGCAGTGGGTTGGGGCCGGAGGGGACGAGCCGCTTCTCCACGCCGTAGCGCGGGTCGATCTCCGTTTCCGACGGCGGTGGCGGCGGCGCCGCCAGAGCAGGGAACGGCGGGCAGAAGTGGCGGATTCTCTGAACCTGAAAGCACATCGCCGTTGGATTCTCCCGGTTGCTATTCCAAGAACCCGCCACCGCCGGCGGCACAAACTGCTGCCCGTTGGCGGCCGCCGGGAGTAACAACAGCAAGAAGAGCATCAAGAAAACAGAACCCAGAACGGAATGCGAAAGCTGGGGCCGCCGGGCGGCGGAGGCCATGATCACGGCGGCGGAAAGTGAACGGAGTTTTGAAGCGATTTTGGGACCCTTTTTTTTTGGAGGTTTGATTATATGAAGGGAGGAATTAATAAGGAGGAGTAAATGAAATCACGAATTCGAGTGTTTGCATTGAATTGAATGGAATGCTGTTGAGGTTATGGTTATTTATAGCCCTGCCCCAGGTGGCATTTTTCAATTTAATTTTTCAAATTTTTTTTGAACTGTGGAGATAAATCAGTTTGAAGTTGAGATTTGTGGGACTGATCAAGATTAAGACGTCAGACGTGTGTGATTACTGATTAAGTTAGTTGCGATGAGTGCGTGCAGTGTAGTTTTGGAGGGAAATGGGAGAAGATCACGAGTTAATTTGATAATTACAAATAGCCAGTGGCGAACCAGGAACTCTGGCAAGGGGTGGTTGACGGCGGATGGCGGGGCGCGGCATTTTAACGGGGCGGTGGGGCGGTCGGATGAAACCGGGCGTGGCGGTGGCGCTCCACAAAGGTGCAGCATCTGTGTAGTGGAAATGAAAAACAGACATGGGGCAGCTATCAAAAACATAGGGCTTGGGTTCGACTTGGGCTGATTGGGTTTCAGCCCAATCGGCCCTTCTTTTTTTAAAGCCAATACCATCAAAACGATGCCGTTTTAATAAGCAAAACGACGTCGTTTTGATGTGCCGGAAAACAAAAAAAACGAACGAATTCGTCTTCTTCGTCAGGCTTTCAACGTTCCACGGCCAAAATTGTAGCGGTTGGCCGGAATAATTAAACTTATACTCGAGTAACCCCTTTTTTCCTCCTAATTTTTTTTGGGTACACCTACTCGCTTCAATGACTTTAGGTACAACCGCACTTTCAAAAAACTCAGGGTTATATTTGCACATAACAAAGAACTGAGGGTTATATAAGCACTTCATTCAAAATGTTTTTATAACCATGCCTACTTGACATAAGTGGCAATATAACCCTTGATAATCAGTGTAAGTGCTACTATAACCCTCTCCGGAAACTTTTAGCCGGAATTTTGTAAAAATACATTGTTTCCCTTGTGAAAAAAATAAAAATACTAAAAAATAGGAAATGACTTTATTACCCTTAGAGTCATTAATATCCCAAATATTATCGTCGGACCGCCGTCGTAACAATTAGGGTTATATTAGGACATTATTAAAACTGATACGGTTATATCAGTACATTCGCAAAAAAAAAATGTTAGTTATGTAAGCACATACTATAGAATATATGGGTTTGGATGATATTTTGTTTATTTTGTTGTGTTTAGTTTGCATGGATGGTTTGATAACGTTTGATGTTGTGCGTGGTTGTTATTTTGTTGTGTTTTTTGAGCTACGGTTTTTAATGTTGATGAGTTTTGAAATGAGGCTACAATAGTAATAATGGTGTTTAATATGAATGATGGTGTTATGATGTCAAATTTTATGGTGCATAAGATGTTTTTATACTGTGATAATGGTGTATATGATGATGTGGTCGCCCGTTAAGACCAGCCGAGTACCACTTATTTAACTTTTATAATATGTATTAATATAATCTTACACTTTTTACGAATGTGCTGATTAATCCTATAAGTTTTAGGAATGTGCTGATATAACCCTATTAGTTTTCACAATGTGCTGATATAACCTTACCTATTACGGTGGCGGCGCAACAGCGGTTCAGCGGCGGTCCTATGGTTGTTCAGTGGTGGTCTGACGGCGGTCCGGTGGCTATACAACTAACTATAAGGGTAAATTTGTCAACTCAAATTCATATTTTAACACTAAGGGTATTTTTGGACATTTTACATACAGCCAACACCGGAAAATGGAAGTCAATGCCGGAAATGGGATCTGAGAGTTATATTGGCACTTACAGTAACTAGTTAGGGTTATTTTTGCACTAAAAATTATCTGAGGGTTATATTGGTATTTAGTCAAGTAGGTAGGGTTCTACCAGTATATATCCCTAAAAGGTTAAATGTTTTAGTTGCAAGATTAAAATTTTATTATTTAACATGTAGTAGCTATAAAGTTTATAACCTGATTCATGCAACCCAAAAATTTTTGTCTTCATTTCTTCTAATTTGCACTTTAAACATTGGTCTTTCCATGACTTATGGAAAGACCGTCTTTCAATTGATGGACATTTAGATTATTAATAAATATTTACAGTATAAAGAAGAGAACATAACAGTTAATATCTAAATCATAACTAGTTACAAGAATGTTCTATTATAACACACACTTTTCCCCTTCAAACGAAGTATCGAATATTTCAAAACGCAAAATTTGGATCTAAAAAGGTTAAACAAAGGGCGACATAGCCATTAAGTGAAAATATCATCCAACTGAAGTGAAGTAGACATGTGAATAATGCAAAACTTTCCAGAAGCAAACAACTCATGAACATAATGATAGTTAAAGTCTATGTGTTTCACACACTTACGGACAACATGTTTTGAGCTAGAAATACCGCATCGTATTGTCACGAAGTAAAAGAGATGTGTTAGAAAGTGAGAATCAAAGATCACGACGAAGATGAGGCAACCAAACAACCTCGACAGTGTTGGCCAAAGATCAATACACAGACTCAAAACTAAATCGAGAAACCGTAGGTTGCTTCTTAGCACTCTTGGAAACAAGCCTTCCACCAAGAGACACAATATAGTCATAAATCGAACGTCGGGTTTCAAGATAACAAGCCTATTCAGCATCAGAGTAGCATTTAATGCAGAGTGAAATGAAAGACCATTTTGTAGTGTAGAAAATAAGGGTAATAATATGTGTTTGTATTCATGCTCTGGGGTACATTATATAGAGGTACAAAAACCTATACAGAAAAGGAAAAGGAATCTAAATCTAATTACAATTACAAGTAATATTCGCATAATATTGCTATTCCTTAATACTCCTCATCAAGTTGGAGCATGGGAATCAGAAATGCCCAACTTTCCAAGTAATGAATGAAACTGAGTTCGTCTGAGAGCTTTGGTGAACAAATCTGCAGGTTGATCAGTCGTGCAAATATGATGAGTAACAATAGTACCAAATTGTACAAGATCAAGAACGAAATGACAATCAACCTCTATATGCTTCATACGTTCATGGAACACTGAATTTTCCGCAATGTGGGGAGCAGATTGACTGTCACAAAATAGTCGCATAAGAGTAGAATGTACAACACCTAAGTCATGAAGTAATGACTTAAGCCACAACAACTCACAATAGGCAACAACCATAGCATGATACTCCGCTTCAACAGAAGAACGAGAAACTGCAGGTTGCTTCATGGTCTTCCATGAAACCGAAGAATCACCAATCGTCACAAAGTACCCAGAAAGAGATTGCGTAATGGGACAAGCAGCCCAATCAGAATCACAATAAGCAGTCAACTGTAATGAACTACGTGAAGAGAGATATAAACCTAGACCATGATGACTCTTCAAATAATGAAGGACTCGAATCGCAGCTTGCCAGTGAAGAACACAAGGAGACTTCATAAACTGAGCAAGCGTATGAACAGAATAACTTAGCTCAGGACGAGTAATAGTCAGATAAATGAGGCGACCAACCAGGACCCGATACCGCTCAAGATCATCATAAAGGGGGCCTTCAACTTTCGCAAGATCATGCTGTTGCTCCATAGGAAAATCAGTCGGTTTAGAAGCCGACAAATCTGTTTCAGACAAAATATCCAGGGCATATTTCCTTTGTGAAAGAAACATCTCATCCGGTCTTCTAGCAATCTCTATACCCAATAAATACTTAAGTGTACCAAGATCCTTCTTATGAAAACTAGGGAACAAGAGCTCAAGATTTTATTGAATTCAGAAATGAGCGACAATGAACTACCAGCAATGATCAAATCATCCACATAGACAAGTACATGCAAAGAAACTGAGCCACGAGTAAACGCAAATAAAGAGTAACTTGTCTTACTCTGAACAAAACTAATTGCACGTAAAGCCTGAGCCAATTTTGCAAACCAATTGTGAGCAGCTTGCCGAAAACCATAAAGATATTTCTGAAGGCGACATACCTGGCCAAGATGCGCAGGGTAGCCTAGTGGAGGT
>JAULKM010000013.1:4065774-4080058 GCA_032355605.1 Rubia tinctorum
ATCCTATCCCCATCGCCCACCCCCACCTTTTCTAGCTCTACCTCACCGCCGCTATACTCCTCTGTCGCTGCCCCTATCCCCATCGTTGTACTCCTCCGCCCCTGCCCTTATCACGCTGATGTACTCCTCCGCAACTGCCCCTATCGCCGTCGCTATACTCCTCCAACGCTGCCCACCACCTGTCCCGATATCTTCTGCCGCTACCTCACCACCCTTTCACCTCCCCTGATCTCCTACGCCACTGCCCCACCATCCCTCACCTCTTCCTAGCAATACCACCGCCACTGAACCCTAGCCTCAAGATAGCCTTCGCCGCTCAGCCAATCGCCGGGACCCGAGCGAAGATTTGTGGTGGGCAGAAGAAGAGAATCAGAGAATGGAAGAAGACTAATTTTTTGTTCCAAAATTTTCAGTTCGGCGAATCGGGCATTCAAATCGGAGAAGGGAAGAAGACTAAATTTCAGTTCGCCGCCCCAAAATTTTCATTTAGACAATTTAGTCTATAATAAGTATTTTGATTAGAGAATCAAATTTTTGTTTTTTTGTTAAAAACCAAGGGATAATAATGTCTTTTCAAATTCAAATGTTTTAAAATTTCTTTCATATAAGGGTAAAAGGGTAATTTTCATAATTTACAGCCATTTTCCGAGTTGACATTTTGGTCAACGTCTGACAGGGTTATTTCTCCACTTTCATATTTTACAAGGTTATTCCTGCACTTTCGGGCAAAACGTAGAGTTAAAAATGCACTTTTCTCTTTAAACTTTGTTGATGTTTTTTATGATTTTCAGTTTATGATTGTTGTTGTTCTTATGATTTTTCAGTTTATGATTTTTAATTGATGCTTTGTTAGTTGTAGTCGGTATTTTTTCAATTTTTTGTTGAATTTTTTATATATTTGTTTGCAGCAATTTTTTAGTTGATGTTTTATGATTTTTCGTTGATATTTTGCTAGTTGTAGTTGATATTTATAACTTTCAGTTTGATGATCATTATATTGATTTTTTTTTTTACAGATTGCAGCTGGCGGGAAAATGATGGGAAAAATTGTACAAATATTCCCCTGAGAAAATATTAAAGATAAGTCTCTGTTAAATTATTAGAAATACGTGTCTAGATCTAGAATATAATTAGAATTGAATCAAGCTTTCTGCCTAAATATTAGGGTGACTCACATGAGACCATCTCAAATGAGAGGATTAGGGTAAGTTTAAAATAAGGTAATGGAAAATAAAATGAATAAATGAGGAACATTGTTAAAGTAAAATATCTTCATATTAGGGTTTAAATTATTAGTAAATATAAAATTTACAACTAAATCATAACTACTCAGTAGAATGTTCTATTCTAACACACTCCCCCTCCCCCACCTCAAGCAAAATACTGGATGTTTCGAAATGCAAAACTTGAATCTAAAAATGTTTAACAAAGGACGACAGATCCCATTAGTAAAAATATCATCCAAATGAAGCGTAATAGACACGTGACTAATGTGAAACTTTCCAGAAGCAACCAACTCATGAACAAAATGATAGATAATGTCTATTTGCTTCACACACTTACGAACAACGGGATTTTGAGCCAGAAATACTGCATCGTATTGTCACACAGTCAAAGAGGGGCGTCAGAAAGTGAGAATCGAAGAACACGAAGAAGATGAGGCAACCAACTCAATCTCAACAACAAAGTTGGCCAAAGGTCGATACTCATACTTGAAACTAGATCAAGACACTGTAGGCTTCTTCTTGGCACAATTGGAAACAAGATTGCTATCGAGAAACATAACATATCCATAAGTCTAATGTTGAGTCTCAAGACAATGAGCCCAATCAGCATCGCAGTAGCCGGCACGTAGAGTAAAATGAAAGACCATAGTGTAGAGTGGCACGACCATAACGTAGAATGCGAGTCACAACTCCAAAATGATCGTCATAAAGTTCTTGAAAATACTGACTGACAGAGTTAACTGCAATGGCAAGATCCGGACGAGCGATAGTGAGATACTACAGCACCGACCAAGGAGCGATAAAGAGTGGGATTGGCAAAATGCCCACTAGAGCTGCTATGGCGGTGGGAGTGCGAGAGAAATAGCGTGGAAATAGTATAAGCATATGTCATTCCGGTGACAGACGGGCTGGAATGGCTGAGAGCCATTGAGGAAGCTAAATAAATTTCGGGAGCGAAAAACATATTACACTTGAGTTTTCCACAACATGAAGTTGCCAGATGCAAGCTTGATACTCAACTAATATATCAAGGTGTTGTAAGGGAGATTGTTGTCAAAAGAAGCCATGAATCGAAGAGAGAGAGACGTTGATCGGAGAAGGAAGAACATGGGAGCAGCAGCGATTAAGAGCAAGGAGGAAAAGGGGTCGAAGAATCAGAAAGAGATAGAGAAAGAGGTGCAGGATGAACTAGACCTAAGATCACGTAGAAGTAAATTTTTCTTAAATTAGGGTTTAGCTTATTAGGAAATATATAAAGTACAAATATGAGGACATGATTGTCATTATATAAACCCTAACTACTCACTAAAATGTTCTACTCTAACAAAATTGAATGTGAAAACCCAATTTTTCACCTAAAAGAATATTGTACACTTTGACCTTAAACAAACCAACAAGAAAATTATGCAGTTTAATCTTGGACGGGGAGAGTAATGTTTATCAACTCCTAATAATGTGTATTCTTCACAATTGTGTATGGACCTATGGTATAGAGCACGACCAGACCCGTAGAGAGTAGTGTTTATCAACTCCTAGTAGTTTGTTTTGTTCACAATTGCGTATGTTATAGAACACGGCCTAGACACGTAGAATCAGAGCTCATTGGATTGGTATAGGTCGGATTTTATATGATCCATCAGGTCCAGATAGGATTCGGGTATGGATTTTAAAAAAAAGGATCCGCGACTAAAATATTAAGATCAAAATCGATCCGCGGCAAAAATATTAAGATTAAAATCGATCTGTATACCTGTATTAGCCTAATGATATATAATTTACCCTCTGTCCCACCTCAAATTTCATAGAATTTTTTCACAGTTATCAAGAAACATGATTGACCGTTAATATGTTTCACTATGTATAATAATGACAAATAAAAACTTGATATTTAGAAACTACTTGTTAAGACGAATCCAACCATATGAGATGTGATAATATTATTGTTTATATATCTATTTAAATATGTAATTAAATTTGGACAGTGAATAATGACATAAAGTGAAGTGGAAAGTTTGAGTTGGGATGGAGCGAGTATATACTTACCCTTAATTACTTGATGAAGACATGAGTAAAGAAAATTTATGTTAAACTAGAAAATAATTAAAAACCTTTGTATTTTAAATCCCCCATAATAATGATTGTGTATTAATACATATAATTGTATACAACGGTTATAATAGTCGTTATACAAATTCAAGAAAGTTCTAGAAAATCTAAGTATGCTATTTTACACTTTGTATACATTAATTCATGAGATGGTCTCTTCTGAGTCAGAATAAACTTTAAGCAGATATTTTTTGCAATTATAACTACTCCCTATTTCCCACTCTAAATTACTTATTTACTTTTTGAGAGTTAAATTTTGTAAACTTTGATCCTAAATATAAAATTATGTATAAATATTAAATGTGTCATGTGAAATATTGTTAGATTTGTCTTAACATTTATTTTCTAAATATCATTTTTTATGCGGTATTATTATAAGTAACTAGAGATATATACGGTCAAACATGCTTATTGAAAATTGTGAAAAAGTAAATAAGCAATTTAGAGTGGAATGATGGGAGTATATTTTAGATCTAGGGATCTATCTATAATAATTTTACTGAGACCTATTGCTAATATTTTTTCAAGGTGTCCAATTTTTTCCCATCATTTTTCCTCCAACTGCAATCTACAAAAAAAATTAAAATGTTTTAAAATGCAAAAAATCAATATGATCATCGATTGGGAAATTATAAAAATCAGCAAGAATAGTAGAACACTAATAAAAAAATCATAAAACAACAACTAAAAAATTGCAACAAAAATATAAAAAAAAAAATTAAAACAACAAATAATATATAATAATCAAATAATAATCAACAACAAATCGAAAAAACGTCGATTACAACTACCAAAACATAAAGTAAAAATCATAAAACATCAACAAAAATTCAATTATTAAATTTTTTTAAAAACAACAAATATCAACATATATCACCCAGAAGCTAAAAACACTCATTCTTATCATTTAAACTTCACCCGAAAAATTATAAACGTCAATATAAGGAAAAAAACACTACAAAACATAACCATATCACCAAAAAAACTACAAAACATCGACTCATATCAACTAAAACTCACCCGAAAAATGAAAAAATCAACATGAGAGAAAAATACTAAAAACATTTTTTTAAACTATGGTACCTCAGGAGTATAAATTATTCACTCTGAAAATCATAAAAATTAACAAAAAATTAATTAAAAATTACAAATATCAACCTATATCACCCAACAGTTACAAACATCAACTCCAAATGAAAAACATCAACATAAGAAGAAGAAAAACTACAAATATTAACTCCTATTACCAAAACCTTAGCCAGAAAATGAAAAACATCAACATGAGAAAAAAAAACTACAAATATCAACCTATATCACCCAAAAAGCTACAAAGATCAACTCATAACACTTGAACCTCATTCGAAAAATGAAAAACATCAACATAATAAAAAAACACTACAAACATCAACTCATATTACCAAAAGCTCAGCCAAAAATTGAAAAACATCAACATGAGATAATTTAAAAAACTACAAATGTCAATCAATATCACTCAAAAAACTAAAAAAAACATCATATCAATTAAACTTCACCCGAATAATAAAAAATATCAACATAAGAGAAAAAAGGTACAAACATCAACAAAAATTATAGTACCTCAGTAATAAAAATTCTTCAAAAAAAAACCTAGTGGGATTTGAACTCGCGTTGCTAACCTCAGTGACTAGAATAATAAGCACTACACCAAAAATACATTACTGAACATACACCCAGTCAAATAATATTAAACTTCAACATGTACCTCAAGAACATAAATTCCTCAAAATAAATGTTCTGGGGGGATTCGAACCCCAGACCTCTAACCTCAAGCATCGAGTATTGACCACTAAACCAAAGAACCTTTACTTATCATAAACTCAGTCAAAAAATAATAAAACTCAGTATATATCTTTGAAAAAAACAAAACAAACAAATAAACCTCACCTCTCACGAGCAGAAGCTCCGCCATCGCCTCTGCCGCCGCTGACGTCGCCTCTGTCTGTCGTCACCACTGTGTGTCTACATGCGCGACTTTCTTCTTCAGTGACACATGTGGATCTCATGCGCGTCTTGCCTTGCCTCCGCCTTTGTCGTCGCTAGCTCCGTCGTCGCCAGCAACTAACCACCGTCGCTGCAATTAGACAAGACCTCCACCGCTGCAATTAACCGTTGCTGCTATGATTTTCACGATCTCGCTGCAATTGCAGAGCTGGGACCTCCGCTGAAACTAGTCAATCGAAGCGCCACAATCTCCGGCGTGAGCTCGTTGATCGCAACGCCGGAGGAGAAGAACCGGCGATGGAAACCGGCGATTTTGACGGAGAACGGAGTCAAAGGAGGTGGAAATCCTGCGGACACCGGCGAGAAACCTGCAGACATAGCAGATCGGAAAAAAATTCGGTGAAAAACTAGCGAGATTCTGGCGTCCGGTGGTGGTTACCAGCGTCAGGTGGCGGTTTCCGATCGGCGGAGGCGATTTCCGATCGGATGCAGAAAAAATGAAAATGAAAATCTAGATAGCATTTTGATAAATGCATTGTATGTCCCTAAATTTATCAGCATATTTTTAAAAAACCCTCATTTCAAATGAAACTTCTTATAATTGCATAATAAACTCTGACATAAAGTTTAACCAGCCTAAAACAAGACTTTGTGTTAATTTATATTTTTAATAATTTTTTACTTTAATTAAGCTCACCACCACTGAAATGAATTCAATTCAATTATTTCAATTTTTATTCTGAAAATTACATACAAGCAACCAAATTACATACTATAAACAATCAAACTACATATAGACATTCTACATTCCTACTCTATGACTAACTAGGAGACACCACAATTTAATTTATTGAACTCAATGAAACAAAGACACTACTATTTGAATCTATTAAAACTCAGTAAAACTTGAAACTTCATCCAATTGAATAGTTAGGGACGCACTCCTACCGACACTCAAATATTGCACTACTAAGGAGCCGGGACCACCACGATCACACATTCATCACCGTGGTCACACCTTCATTGACCACTAGCAGATTGAAAAACCACATCGAGAACCACCCACACGGTCACATAACACTGGATAATCTTTAGCAAGAAATTATTATAAAATTCACAATTCTTGCTATAGGTGTGCTTTAAACCTTGATGTTCTTCAGAGAATGTGATTAACCACTAAAACAAGATCAAGTGCACCAATTATCTCACAATTTTATAAAAAAGAATATGGTGTAAAAAGTCTGGAAGATGGAGCATAGTGAATGAAGAATTAGACAGGTGAGAAGTGGGCTCGTGGGTAATTATGAATGGATGGGAAGTGGGAGGGCCAACGGAACTAAAACCGTGTGATATTAGCTTTAAGGCGGCATTGAGTTTGATGGGGCAGAGGCACAATTCTCCTGTGAAAAACAACACCACTTTCAATTGGAAATAGAGCGATGTGGAACAATTTGAGCCTTTGGGTTGGGATTTGTCACGGACGTTGTTATCAAATTACTTCTCTTCTTGTCTGATTTTTACTCTACTAAACTGAACCGAATTAGATTAATCACAATAAAAATAATAAAGGGTCAAAATTATAATATCGGATGAAATCTAACCTGACAAGTAGGCAATGGAAGATGGAACCTCCCTTGATATGTTCTTTAGTGAATAAAGCTCTTCATACGAGTTCATAGAGGGATCAAATTGTAATGTAACACCAGTCTAAAATCTACTAATATAAGTCAAATTGCATATAAGTAGGAAAGAACACGACTTACAGTAACATAAAGATGATCATCATTAACAAAAGAGCTAAGTAGGCGTGATCCCTAACTGCTAAGCTGAGAACAACCGAACAAGTCGGGGTTAGTAAATCAACATTAAAAAAAACCCTCTCATCGCACTCCTTCTAAAAAAACACATATTTCTTCCATTTTTCTTTCCCTATCTTTCCCATTTTGTGGGGAGATGGGGAAACAACTATTTATTTCAATTGATTTTTTTGTTATTGAATAAGTGTGGAATTTATCTCCATACATCACTTTTGGTTTTTGACCTGATCGATTAGATCACTTTGTTCATGATAATAATTCGATTTAGTTGTTCGGATCGATGAATTTTTCTCAATATGGTTGTATAAATAGTATGTGTTGTGGATTTCTTTATGTTTTCGTATTATGTTCCAATTATTTAGATTCGTCGATTTGTGTTTTCCAAGGTTTTTGCAGTTTGGACAACATATATTGTGCTTTGGATAAAGTGGTGTAACAGTTGAAGAAGATCCCTGTTTGGCGCGGTGATTGATGCTTGATGGGCTTCTCTTTGTCAATTGGTCATAATTTTTGCGAAAAACAAGTTAATATCCCCGAGAACAATATTACAGTTTTTATTGGATATATAATCTGTAATAGTACAGACAATTAGTCTGGTTGACATGTAATTTAGATATCATTTCAATATGTTAGTTATTGCTAGATGTTATTTAGATTGGATGTCAGTTCCACTCACTGCAATCTTTGTTGGGCATTTTCCCTATCATTTATGAATGACTGGTTTTTGGGGAAAAGACCACTGTGATTTTTTTTGAGTCGAGTGCTAAAATGACCCTAATTTTAGTCTGAAAGTGTCAATATAACATGAACTTTTGTATGAAAGTGGCAATATAGCCCTGTATATTGAGAAAGTGCCAAAATAACCATAAGTTTATGATGTATGTGCCATCTAAACTTGGCGCCGTTGACTACAGTTGTCACCAGGAGATTTGGCCGAAATTTAAAAAAAATGACGATTTTACCTCTGAATTAAAAAAATAAAATAAATTAAAAGAGAAAAGGGTACTTTCAACTTATGGGGGTAATGATACTTTCATCATTTAATGTCCGGTCAACACCCAAATCGATGAGTCAACGCCAAAATAGTGACAAAAGATTATAATTGCACATTTTGTCATAAAATTATGGTTATTTTGTCACTTTCTCATTTTCAGGGTTATATAACACTTTCACCATAAAATTAGGGTTATATGTGTAAATAACGGGATTTTTACACCTATATTAATAAATATCACTTTAGCAAAATAACATTGTTGTTATCAACATTGCATGTAGACGAATTCAATAGAATATAAAAATTGATCAAGGTTTTGAAGATTTGATTGTAATATCGTGCCATTGCACAATTTATGATAAAAAATTATTTATTATTATCAATAATTTTTTAATTAGATGATAGTTTTTAATAATTAAAATGTGTGCAATTGAGTTATAGATGTCCATTTTCTTCTCCTTCCAATAATTTTTTAAAATATATTGTGATTAATTGATAACATTGTGTTATTGTATTTTTCGACCAAAAAAGACATTTTAGAGAAGATCATTTTTCTATTAAACATTCTAGGGAAGACCGTAAAAAAAACTTCTGTGATCAACAAATATTGTTCTCCGTAAAAGGTTGGACATTTCCGGCAACACCAATGACTGAACCATGCATGGTCAAATATAATGAGGAGCTCATTTATAATGATAAAAAATTTATGCATATTAGATCTTAAAATTTTAAATTAGGGATATTGTGAGCACATTATTAATTGATGGAATTAGAAACATATAAAATATAAGATTTAAATTTTATTAAAAAAATATAACTTCATCATCTTAGATTTTAAAAAAATATAGTATTAAATTATCAATATTTCATAATTATGAATTATACAAATTAAATAAAGTTAAATTTTTTGATAGTCTAAATTTAATATTAAAATTAAAATATAGTATACCTTAGTGCATTAAATTTTTTTATGACAAAATATTGAGAGACTACTTTTCCATAGGCATATAGAAAGAAATAGTCGAAATAGAATTATAGAAAGATAAAAAGTTTCAGTAGCAATATTAAAAATTTACTATGCAACGTACAATAGTTATAAGCTTATAACCCGATTAATGCAACTCAAAAATTTTATTTTGATTTCTTCTAATTTGAAATTTAAACTTTGGTCTTTTTATAACTTATGGAAAGACGGTTTTTCAAGATACAAACTCATTTTTAATACTATTACCAATCTCATATTGATATGTACTAAAATATGCCACTTCTAAATATTAGTTAATAAAAATAAAATAAAGGGGTATATGGAAAGACGGAATTGAATTAGAATTATGGAAAGGTAAAATACTGTAGTTGCAATATTAAAAAATTATTATGCAACGTGCAGTAGTTATAAGTTTATGACTCGATTAATGCAACCCGAAAATATTATCTTGATGTCTTCTAACTTGCAATTTATATGAATTTATCCACTTGATAGTAAAAAAACTTGCAATTTAAACCCATGTCTTTCCATAAGTTGTGGAAAGACGGTATTTTAAGCGACAAACTTATTTTTTAATACTATTATTAATCACATGTTGATATGTACTAAAATATGTCATTTCTAAATATTAGTTTAAAAAAATATAAAGTCGTATAAATAGATAAAGTCTTGGGAAAGACCACATTTCCATAGGCATATGGAAAGACGGAGTTGGATTAGAATTATAGAAAGGTAAAAGGTTGTAGTTGCAATATTAAAAATTTATTATGCAACGTGCAGTGGTTATAAGTTTGTGACTCGATTAATGCAAACCAAAAATATTATATTGATATCATCTAACTTGAAATTTAAACGAATTTATCCACTTGAAATGGTAAGAAAACTTGCAATTTAAATTTTGGTTTTTCCATAACTTATGGAAAGACGATCTTTCAAGAGACGAACTTATTTTTCAATACTTTTATCAATTACATATTGATATGTACTAAAATGTGACATTTCTAAATATTAGTTTTTAAAAAAGTCGTATAAATAGACAAAATTTCGGGAAAGACCGCCTTTCCATAGTCACGTGGAGAGACGGGGTTGATTTAGAATTATAGAAAGGTAAAAGGTTTTAGTTGCAATATTAAAATTTTATTATGCAATGTGCAGTAGTTATAAGTTTATGGTTTGATTAATTCAATCTGAAGATTTTATCTTGATTTTTTCTAATTTGCAGTTTAAACGTTGATCTTTTCATAACTTATGGAAAGATCATCTTCAAGAGACGGACTATAAAAAAATTGCAAATAAAATTTACAAAATGTTAAATAAATCATTGAAAGTAGTTACAAATAAAATCTTCCAGTACTATATTTTATATTTATATAAAGCATTTATACTGATTTTTGTCTCAAAATTAAAATTTATTAGAAGCACCTATATATATATATATATATAAATTACTCCATCTATTATTCTATGTGTTTAACATAGTAATTTAGATATTTTTGTAGGAAAATTAAATTACGTGAAAATAATTAATTCCAATGAGTTTAAAAAAGAACAAATAGATGAAAATAATTCACTTATTATCATGAAATGAAGTTTGATAATATTAAAAAGATAAACCAAAATGGAAAGTGTATCAAATTAAAAAATACCTATTGTAAAAAATAAGTATTATAACAGAATTTCCCTAATAATTGGAGATTGAGAATACAAAAAGAATGTGCATTCTCATAAGTAGGGTATGATTAATTACTCATTAATTGAAAATTATTGAAGTATGAGAATAACATTAAAAATGGGAAAAAGTTTTGCATTGTAAATTGGGGATCGACTATATAAAATATTACATTTTCAATTAATTTTAGAAAGTGACGTGGAAATTACATGTGGCAAGAATTATGTTGAAATGTCATGTGTCAAGAATGACTTCTTTTAATATATACTATAGATGGGTATTAGTACATCATATAGAGTGTTTTCTTTGTGGTTTTAGTTGTTAAGGTGGAAGAGAGAAATTGATTATTTAATTAATCGAAACAGCAAAAGCTGCTCGGAGCGGTTTAACCATCGTATATGGTCTAATTACCGTTACCATCCAAACTTCACACCTACTCCCTCCGTCCCACTCTAAATTGTTTATTTTTTTTACGGTTTTCAATGAGTATGTTTGACCGTAAATATCTCTAGTTACATGCAATAATTTTGCATAAAAAATGATATTTAAAAAATAAATGTTAAGATAAATATAACAATATCTCATATGATATATTTATTATTTATATATTAATTTATAATTAGAGTTAAAATAAATAAACAATTTAGAGTGGACGGATGGAGTAACCGACAAATTAAACGGATCTCTCTTTGCGCCAAATTCCCGCTGACTAGGAACCAACTAACGATTCAAATTTACCCGTTTCAGGAAAGCCATATGTTTCAGATTCAACCAAGTCACCCATTTTAACCTCAAAACTTTGCGTGCAAGATTTGGTCAGAATTCCGAAAACGACTTTCATTCAGCATATTCCTCCACTTGTACTACCAACGCCATTACTTTAAACAAAGAAAAGTCCCCGCCGTTGTTATCCAAATCCCACCAAAAATGATCATCTTCAAGAACCCATTTCCGCCGCCGCTCGCCGCCGTCTTCCTCCTCCTCCTGGCGGCTCAGCTCTCCTCCGCCGCCGACATCTCCGTCGCCCCGACTACACTCGCCCGCTCCGGAGACCCGGTGGAGATCAAATGGTCCGGCATCGACTCGCCGTCGGAACTCGACTGGCTCGGAATATACTCCCCCCCGGAATCCCTTCACAGCCACTTCATCGGCTACGTCTTCCTCTCGAGTTACCCGGGTTGGGAGACCGGGTCCGGGTCGGTATCCATTCCCTTAGTCAACTTGCGAGCCGGGTACCGGTTCCGGGTCTTTAAATGGACCCGGTCTGAGATGAACAACGCGACGGAGTTCGACAACGACCATAACCCGATCCCTGGGTCGGGGCATTTGGTGGCGGAGTCCGGGGAGGTCGGGTTCGAGCCGGGTCGGGGGCCCGAGCAGGTGCACCTGGCGATGACGGGTCGGTGGCGTGAGATGCGGGTCATGTTTGTGAGTCCGGATGGGGGGAACAACAGTGTTAGATACGGGTTGACCCGGGAGGAAATGGGTATGGTTGCGGGTGCCCAGGTATCCAGGTATGAGAAGGAGGATTTGTGTCATCCGCCGGCGAACGATGCTTTGGGATGGAGAGATCCGGGTTATATTCATGATGGGGTTATGACTGGTTTGAAGAAAGGGAGGCGATACTATTATCAGGCAAGTTCTTATAATGACAGCTAATTTTTATAATTTGTATAAGTGTGTAAATGAGTCTAGTTGATTTCAAATAACCCTAATTTGAATTTGACTTGTTAAAATTTTTTACTCTAACTAACGAACTTATAATATGTTGGCCTAAACTCGAATTCAACGTTAAATAAAAAATGTTTTTTAAAAAAATAATTGGCTCGTTAGGAGTTAATAAGTTTAACAAGTAGTACCAATTTAGTTTAATTTTGATCTCACACACTATGCGAACTAGCTTGAGATTGGAGTCGATTTCAGTTAAACTCGAGTTGAGCCAAACTTTGACTAGATTTTTCGCTTGGCATGTGTTTGGGCGAGAAAGTAGACGCAAAGTATTATGGTTCATTCCTCCCTTTTTCTCGATCATAGTCGTTTTGTCCTTATCTTTCTAGAAAACTCAATAGGAAGGCTCTCTGAATAAGAAACTCAAATAGAGTTTTCAGTTGAGCCGAGATTTGACCAAACTACTCGCGAGTGGTTCTACTACACCCCTATAATTGTGTTGCACTATTTTGTTTATAGAAAAATCAATACTCGTAGTAACAAGTTTCAACAGTATTTTACCATTTTTGCATTCTTTACCTTCATTCAAACTTTGTTGGAGAATATGAGACTAAAAAGAATGCATCATTTTCTTCATGAAATTTGACAAAAAATTGTTCATTCTCATTTTAAAAAAAAGTTGCCCTTGTTGCAGGTTGGTAATGATATAGATGGATGGAGTGACATTTTTAGCTTCATAGCCCCATCCCACTCAAAAAAGACAGTAGTTCTCTTGTATGGCGACATGGGGACAGCAACACCCTATAAAACCTTCGATCGAACGCAGGAAGAAAGTGTTTCGACGGTGAAATGGATCCTCAGGGACATCGAAAAACTAGGTAACAATCCCACATTCATTTCACACATCGGAGACATTAGCTATGCAAGAGGATACTCATGGCTGTGGGACAATTTCTTCCACCAGATTCAACCCTTAGCCTCTAGGGTACCCTACCATGTATGCATCGGTAACCACGAATACGACTGGCCATCACAGCCATGGAAGCCTGATTGGGCTTCTAGGGTATATGGGACAGATGGGGGTGGGGAGTGTGGGGTACCCTACAGTTTCAGGTTCAGAATGCCTGGAAACTCCTCCCAGGTTACTGGAACAAGGGCACCCGCCACAAAGAATCTGTACTATTCCCTTGACTTTGGGGTGATCCATTTTGTGTATATCTCAACTGAGACTGACTTTCTCCCAGGGAGTGATCAGTATGCTTTCTTGAAAACTGATTTGTCGTCAGTTGATCGAGAAAAAACCCCTTTTGTTGTTGTTCAAGGGCATAGGCCAATGTACAGCACTTGCAATAGGACTAAAGAGATCCCTTTAAGGGAAAAAATGATCGAGCATTTGGAGCCTCTTTTAGTCCAAAACAAGGTTAACCTAGTACTTTGGGGACATGTTCATAGGTATGAGAGGTTCTGTCCTTTGAAGAACTACACTTGTGGGAGGGATTATCCGGTTCATGTCGTGATCGGAATGGGAGGGCAGGACTGGCAGAATCAGTGGTTGCAGAGGGAGGATCACCCGAGTGATCCGGTTTTCCCTCAGCCGGAGCAGTCCTTGTTTAGGACAAGTGAGTTCGGGTACTCTAAGATTGTGGCTACGAGGAAGAAGCTCCAGTTCTTCTACATCGGGAACCACGATGGAAAGGCGCACGATATGGTGGATATCATGGCGCCGGGGGAAGCCGTTGAGGAGGAGGAGGAGGAGGGAGTTCTTGATTCTTGGTATTGTGTGAAGGGGATTTCTATGATTTTGGTTGTTGGTTTTGCTGCTTATGTTCTTGGTTCTGC
>JAULKM010000013.1:4094323-4110726 GCA_032355605.1 Rubia tinctorum
TTTCGGGTTGTATGAACCGGGTTATAAAATTTATAACTATTACACGTTGTATAATAAAACTTTAATATTGCAACAAAAACTTTTTACCTTTTATTATTATAATTAAACTCTGTCTTTCCATAGATTTTGCCCTTCATATAAATAATATTATTTTATCTCTTATTATACGAGCTTACTTAAACGGCAATGCTCTAATTGATATGATTATTAACTTCTATATCCGGTTCTCCAAAAACCGCACTCCCTATTATATTATATTTTAAATTATAACAGATACATTATTTGTTAGTTTATTTTTCCTTGTTATCTATCTTGAATTTGGCGCCAAATTGCAAAGTAGGATTGTTCAATATACTCCCTCCGTCCCATCTTAAATAACACAATTTTCATTTTGAATTGTCCCACCCTAAATTGCACTAGCTGAAACTTTCCATTTTCATCCCATTTGATTGCCCATGAAAAGTCAGGAATGCCCCTGAATTTGCATGAATTAACTGGGCCATTGGACCGTTTAATTTCTGATTATGGGTTCTCGCTTTGAGCTGTGAAGCACAAAGCCGGACGCGTGCCTGGTTAGCACGCGTCCCTATGTCTCACGTGATTTATGAACCCGTCTCTCCCACTTTTCTCTGTCCCCGATGCTCCCACTTTAATCACTCTTAATGCTCCCACTTTATTCACTCCCAACGCTCATTTTCACTGTCCATTTACTCCTCCCCAACGCTCCTGCTCCTGCTCCTCTGATCTCTTTTTCAATGTCTTTTAAAATGTGTTTTGCTTGGTGATTTCGTTTCCAAATCTTCAGCTCTCAGTCACAGCTGCTCCTTGTTTCTGTGAAAACCTAACGGTAATTTAAATATTTTTGGATGAAACCCTTTTTCATTCTCTGGGTTGAAGAAAACCCTTGGGTGGAATCATTTTTTGTATCATAGCGGTAGTTTTTGTGTATCGCTTTTCCGGTAGATCTACACGAGCATTGAACTATTTTTGTTTATTCTTTTAGGTTTTTGTTATCGGTAAGTTCTTCGTGTTGTGTTGTGGTCAAGGGTTGGTAACGGTTGGGGCCGGAATTTTGAGCCGTTGGTGTGTCGGATCTGTTGTGAAAACCCATTTTCTGTTTTCGAAACCGTGTGTATGTTCATGGGTTTGTTGTTTTAGGTTTCTGTTGTGGGTTTGTTCTTTTGTGGTGTGGTGTGTTCAAGCGTACTATATCCGGTTATTTTTGTAAAGGTTCGGGCCAGTTTTTTAAAGCCTTGGTGTGCCGGGTCTGTTGTGAACAACTGATTTCTGCAAGTTGCAACCGTGTGTATGTTCATGGGTTTGCTTGACGATTTGCATTATGTTACTGCTTTTGATTGGAGGGATCTTGTTTATTGATCCGGGTCAGTTCTTCATTGTGTGGTGGGTTCATGAGCTTTGTATCTGGTAGTGTTTCAATCGATGAAGTTTCCATTTTTAAACTGCGTTTCTGTCGGATCTGTTGATTTCATGGTCTGCTACGTTTGCTGAATTATTTTTTTCGACCTTCTATCTTACTGGTTGATCTTCACCTGCTTTTTTCTGTCCCATTCTCTTAAGTGTGGTGTCTGATATTGATTTGTATGTTCATATGGTTGAATCATCACAGCCTGTGATCCCCACAATGGCAAGCCGTGACTGGGTTAAGGCTGGCCTTGTAACCAGTGGCCCAAGCAGACCCGCAACAGTCACTGATAAACTCCAACTGATGATAACCACTATTCCGGGCCTGATTTTGACTCCCTAAGCTGGAGTGATTCATGTTCTGAAATACCAATAGCAACTCACTTCAGCTCCATCCATTTTTCTGAATGGCCTGTGGACGCAGACGATTCTGAGTCCCAGTTTGAGTGGCCAAAAACATTCCGCCGTGATGGGTCTGAAAGCCCTGAGCTGCCCCCTGACATTGAGCCTGCAAAGTATCACAGCGTGAAGTTTGGTGAACCATGGTTCTACGAGACTGGCTCTTGCTATTTCCCTGAAATTTGGCAAAAAATGGAGAGGTCTAAGAGGAATTTCTAGTACAACATCTGTGATATGTCTGTTGTGAAAGACGATGGTTGGATTTGCCCTAAAGGGAAAGCATCAGAGGCAAGCAAGGCTGTCAAATCAGGTTGTATGGTTCCTGATTAATTTTTTTGTTATAATTTTTCATTTGTTATCTCTGATTAGTATTTCAAATGCACGACCTAATTTTTTTTTGTGTTCGTTACTGCAGGTTACAACTGATATGGATGCTGGAAATAGTTGCCATGCCTCTGACTTGAATGGCATTGAGTCATAGCCCTATGGGCAGGGGTAACTTCATTTGTGTAGCTCTTTATCTCCTTGTTCATCACATCCCTATGAACTGAGCTTTTGCTGATGTGCAGCCCAACTTCGGCATCTCTGCAGGTTCGCCTTCTACTGACATGCAAGGCCATCAAAGCTTCCAGATTTATGGGATTTTTACCCGCACCAGCCCGGCCATGGTGCCGACATCTTCCTGTAACAGTATCACCATTTGCTATCTGCTGCTTCACCCTTGCCCACAATAGGATGATGGTGCGGATTGACACCCCCCATCGAGCTGCTGCTTCCAGCCTTTTGTTGTGTCGCAGAATGCCCTTTTCATGATTTTGAACAAGAAATTGTGAAACTTGCAGCCTTTCCTCGTCGGTCAAGTTGCGACCAACCATCACAGCGCGTGATTGCGGACGATGGCCCAATGAAGAAAAGAAACGAGGGACCCAAGTTAAAGTGAAGGACAATTCAGTTTCGAACTGGCCTCAACTTTAATTCTAAGAGTCTGCTGGTCTGCCATTTATTGCTGTGAAAAAGTGTTTTTCAATGTGTTTTTATAGAAGTATGGTAGGGTCACTTTTTGGTTGCTGTAAATTATTGGCTCCAGTTTTTGTAATTTTGCCTAGCTGACAGATTTTCAGTTTTGGCTCTGTAAATAAAAATGTTTTGCTCCAAAAATTTGGAAACTGGTGGGAAAGTTTAAAGCCTACAAGGCTTTTAAACCTGGCCAGTGACACTGTTCACAATGTCATTTCTGTCACATTTAACAGCTTTCTGTCCAGTTTTAAGGTACTTTGGCACTGCTTAAAAATAACACCAAAATTTCTCTTTCTGCAATATAACCTGGGACGGAGGGAGTACATGGATTGATCGTATTTAGTTTGTAGGTCGACGCAGGTTTACCCATATGAGTTTGTTTATGATCTCATAAGGGTCTATATATGGGTTGAAATGCACAGTTTTACTCATATAAGTTGGTATGTAAACTCATATGGGTCAATATAGGGTTGAAGTCTGCAAGTTTTACCCATATGGATTTATATGTGGGTTGAAATTCACGGGTTTACCCATTTTCGAATCATCTGCGGGTTGAAATCAGCGTGTTAAATAATTTTCAACACGCTGATTGAGCAGGTTTTCAACCCGGCCAATTTTTTACCTGGGCCATTTTTAGCCCATTATAAAATGGGTCAAAATGGTCATATCTATATTATGTAACCACCCATATTACCTTACCCATATTCAACTGGTTCGTCCATTTGTCATCCCTACGCTCCACCCACTCATTCAAGTCCACTAACATTTTAGGGAGGAAAAGTTGAAATTCCCCGCTCTCACACTCTCTCATTATGACATCATTAATTGATGGAGAGGTATTTCACGATGTTCAAGAATTAGTCATCTAGTGGTTAGGTCCTAATGCACACACGCAACCTTTCAATTAAAGGAAATTTATCAACACCACGAGTTGACGAGAAAGTAAATTACGATAAGGGTTAGTCATCTAGCAAATTCTCCTACTGGTGGAAACTTTCACACTCCATCTGTTAGAATTTGAATTTGTGTTATTTGACGTATTTAAGCAGGCATTTAACAACTTAGCCGGGCACAAAGATACCACTACTTACATTTTGTAGCAAATTATTAAAATCTCAATCTAAATTTTACGACTCTTGCGTATCAAGTTAATTAAAAGTGATCACACAATACAATCCTGTGCAATACAAACCATATGACTATGGTATTAAAATAAAAATACATTTCTGCAGTCCTTTGTAAAATGAGCATTGATCAAATTATGTTCCGTAATAATAACAATTTTACGATTTTTATCCGTTAGGTTGAAACTCCCCTTCACCTGGACATTTTCTAGTGCGACGTAAGGTGGCCCTTAGGAACAGTTTTGTGGTACTACCTGGGCCACTTAGCTCATTAATTAATAAAAATGACTTCCATTTGAAGGCCAAAATATCCAAAGTACGCGCAAAACTATTATAGTTATCACAATTCGAATCCAAATACTCCAAATTCGAGCCAAGTAATCATGGGACCTAAGTTTATGAATCTATGATTATGATTCAAAAAATTATTTTTTGACAAATTGACAAAAATGTAATATAATTCCGATCTCACCCAAAAGAAAGAATTATGTATAAAATTTTGATTTTATGAGTCAATCCAGTCGAAAATGAGATGCAGCAACAACTTTGACGACAACCTACACTCACTCTGATACCAAGTTAAATTTAAAGATAATTTTAAAATCAACTAATACTAAGTGGAGGTGATAAAAAATCTTGCATGTTAGTCATTCGGTCTTTAAAAAATCGGTGTGAGAATTTATATCAACATTGACATATTGATACCGAGTGTTATTTTTTATGCAATTTAACATTTTACAATTGTAATAAATGAAATAAAAAGCAATAACCTCCATAAGTGTTAATTTTCCCTTCATCCTTCCAAATATGTCTTACGTGTATTTTATTACTCAACATTAATTATAAATTATTAATATATTAAATTACGTATAATAAATATTTTTTAAAAAATATGCATGACAAAATATCATGCGAGAATATTTACATTTTTAAAATTTTACAATCTAATATAACAACAACTTTATTGATATTAAATAATGAGGTGAAACATATTCAAGAGGGCAGAAATTATTTAAAAATAAATTCTACAAAAATTATAACTCATAAATATATGTATGTGATTTATTTATTTTTAAAATTCTTTCGTGTGTATATATATATGTGTGTGATTTTATTTTTAAAAATTTTCTTTAGGATTAATAGGTACACATGAAGTACATGCATGTACAAGTGTATTGAAGAGGTGACGTTGAAGTGAATTCATTAGACAGTGGAACCAACTTTACTTTGTTAAGTCATCAACATCACTTTAATTTCTTCTTAATTCGTGGGCTCTAACATCAGGTTCCATTCAAGCTTAATTAATTACTTGTGACGTAAATTATTAAACTAATTAAATGTGACATAAAATTATTATGCTTATTTAACTACTTTAATATCGTCTCCAAATCCGTCCCTTCTCTCACTGTCTAGCTATCAAATAATTAAAAGGATCAGAGCATCTCTTTTCCATCTCTTTTTATTTATTTATTTATGTTTATGAGCTTAATCAATTGATACTACATAAAGTAAGTTGACCCATTATCTTGTACACCTTTGTTCAACTAACATTGGCACTTCAAATTTTGGCACAAGAATTTAGAAAATTTTAATTGAGTGGTGTAAATTGAATGTTAAATAGAGAAAGTAAAATGTATGGAGGAGAATAATATTAATCTTACTAAATTTGGAAGGTGCCAAAATAAAATAAACATCCATTTTTATAGAAAGTGTGTCATTATAAAATGAACTGAGGGAGTACTAAACAAATACTTTGTCAACCACCAAACACGCTCCCTCACGTGCAGCGGTATTATTCATCATGCAAACATGGACAAAAAGGGGTCACATGCATATCAGTGGGAATATACGCCCACTAAGCCAACCTTGGGCTCAATACCATGTGAAAATTATTGGCTTCTAGCATAAACCCAATTGATACTATGTAGAGGTGACCCCTAATTTTATACACATATTATGTTAACCACCAAACACGTCCCCTCACATGCAGCGGCATTATTCATCACACAAACGTATATAGAATGGGGTCACGGGTCTATCAGTGAGAATATATGTCCATTGAGCCAACATTGGGATCTAATACCATGTAAGAATCATGAGTTTCCATCATAAAATCAATCTTACTAAAAGGTTACTTCTTTTCAAGTTAATTGAATTTTTATTTAAATTAATTTAATTCAAGTAAAGCTATTTTTTTTGGAAAGACCATCTTTTCATAGGTTTAATGAACGATGAGGTTTAATTAGAATACTAAAAAAGTAAAAGGTTTTAATTGCTACATTAAAAATTTATTATGCAACGTGTAATAGTTATAAAGTTTATGACCCGATTAATGCAATTCAAAAAATTTATCTTCATTTATTCTACTTTGTTGTTTAAAATTTTTTTCTATGAAATTTTTTTCTTTCGAGAGACGGACTAAAATGAAAAGAACGTGGCCAACACTACAATATTTTTTTGTTAAATTTAAAAGCATAAACGATACGCTCGATATCGTGTAACAAAAAAATCCAAAAGTATCTCAATTGGCCGTGGGTAGATACTACCTATTTAGGCCGAAATGCACTACTAACATCGGCCTTTGGGCCAACAAAGGTAATAAGTATAACTAATAAAGAATATGAGTTTTAAAACTACCAAAATATTTAGAAAATGTACTTTGGTGATGGACAAGTTTATATACGAATACAAAAGATTGATTGTACATATTTCAATCAACATTTTAATCATAAAATTCGATTAATATATACACATAAATAACTTCACTTGAGAGATTGTGAGATTCGTTATAATATATATTTTAAAATAATACATTCTTTCATTTTGGAATAATTGACTGATTCGTCCGTGTCACATAAAATAGCACATTTGATTCTTACCAAAAATGGTAAAGAATATGTTGTAAAATTCCTACAATACCCTCTTTATCTTCAACAATATTTTGATTGACCCCACCATTTTCCCCCAAAATATCCCCATTTTTTCACAATTATTCTTTGCCACGTATCACCTTGCATAAAATATCAAGTCAAAAGTGTATGTGCCAAATATTTCAGGACGGAGGAGTACTATTTATGAACTAAGGTTTTCAATATCCAAACGCATCCAAATATAATTTAAAAGTGTACAGTTCAAAATGAGTCGGAGGGACGAGACAATTAAAGCTGATCAAACCAAGGCACGGGGCACTCCCTTTCCATCCTCATCAGTTGCAGTTTCTGAATTTAATGTTTTTGATGATTTCTTTCACTCTGTTTTGAACACTTCAACTTTCTTGCATCAGCACAATGCACACACACATGGTCCAGATGATTCAGAATCAGTGGTTATAGTTGGGCTGGTTGGCTAAACCTAAGTGTCCTTTCAGGGTTCGATTTCAAAGATAAGCATAACTAATCCCCAACTTTATGAATGAAATGCTTGGTCATAGACAATGAGTGCTTCTAGACTTCTATCAAGTCAATGCAGTCAACGATCCCTTTCCTCTAATTTACTAATTTATTAATGCTAATGGAAAAAAACTAACCTTTCACTTCACACATTTTGACCCTTTCTAATTCAATTCTTTAACCCAGCAAGATTTACGTGTGAGCGTTGTCAAGGGTATATCCGGGAGAAAGAGTATGTTATAGTGATAATCCTTCTTATAATTTATAAAAATATTTTCAATGCAAAGCTTTGTTTAGATAGGTCAAGTAAAACTTTTATTTAAAGAAGTTCATAATCATCATTAGAGTTGGGCACATTTACTATTTTGGGGTTTTTTTAAAAAAATGTGTGGCACTCTTTGCCTTCATACTAAAAAATGGAAAAATATATATATGAATGTAAACCATTCATTTTTCTTTTCATACATTCAATTTAATCTCCTCCGCCCATTTAGCATCTTATAAATTCTTGTGCCAAAAAGTGACGTGTCACACTATATTGAACGGAGGGAGTGCTAGTATTCACTTGTATGTTCAAAGAAATAAAAGTACTCCCTCTGTTCAATTTTGTATGGCACATCACTTCTTGGCACAAGAATTAAGAACACACTAGTTGTGTGGTTCAAATTCATTTTAAGAAAGAAAAAGTAAAATGAATGATTCACAATACCTTAAACTATGTCATAATGGGAATGCGCCAAAATAAAATAAACACTCTAAATTGAAAAGTATGTCAATGTTAGTTGAACAGAGGGAGTAACAGTACTCACTTTGTTTTCTTAAATTTGACACATTTTTTTTATTTTAGTACTTCCTCCATCCTATCTCAAATTGCACAGTTGCTTTTTGGGCACTATTCTCTATCAAAATTTGACTGCATATTTGAATAGATATACGAGTAACAATATTATTGTATGTGATATAGTTGAATTCATTGTAACAAGTAGTTTTCAAATGTCAACTTTTTATTTGTCGTTATTATACGTATTTAAACATATTAGCGGTTAAACATGTTTATTGAACAACGTGGTAATGATTACTGTGCAATTTGAGACGTGATAGAGGGAGTGTGTTTTGTTAAGATTAATACATTTACCTTTATGGCAAAAAGTGAATCATTTTCAAACTCTCATTAAAATTTTTACACTCTACACTCAATTATCTTCACACATTTCAACTTGCGAAAATACCAACACCTAAAATTAGGGTGCCACACATAGCAAAATGGAGGAAGTAATCTTATAGTAAACCTAGCTTTAGATGTTGCTATGTTTGGCAAATGATATACTCCCTCCGTTTTGCGATGCTTGGCACCCTATCTGCAGGTGTTGCTATTTTTGCAAGTTGAAATGTGTGGAGAGAATTGACTATTGAGTGTAAAAAAGTTTAATGAATGGTTGAAAATGATTCATTTTTTTTGCCATAAAAGGAAGTGTGCCAATTTTAGCAAAACAAACAAAAATGATAAAAAGTGTCAAACTTAAGAAAACAGAGGGAGCATAAGAAATAATATTATCATATATCATATTGTTGGATTCATCGTAATACGTAGTTTTTAATCATCAAATTTTATGCCGTTATACTTCATAATTAAATATATTAACGGTCAAATATGTTTCTTATAACCGTGAAATAAATTCTATGAAATTTGTACTCCCTCTGTCCTAGGGGTTCACACTTACTGTTTGATAGTCAATGCTGTTAAACTTTGACCCCGTATTAAAACAGATTTATAAATATAATATCATCGTATGCGATATTGTTGGATTCGTTGTAATAAGTATTTTTAAAATACAAACTTTTTATTTACCATTACTATACGAATCTAAACATATTAATATTTAAAACATATATTTTTTAAAATCATAAAAATAAAATTGTGCAAGTGAGAGGGAGGGAGCGGGGAATATGAGCTCCAACGGATGGAGAGTTTTGCTGGACATGAAAACAGCAAGCGCGTGGAGGCACAAAAATCAGTGAGGACCGTACACACTATTCAGAGGTTGACGCCCTTTTTTCTAACTTATCTTTTTTCTATTCGCCCACTTCTCCAATTACATTTTTCTAAAACCCATTTTATAATCCCTTCTTCGCTACGCGTTATCTCCTAATTATCTGTCTTTTCCTAGCTCAACTCGACTGAGCCCCCGCAGTTTTCCCCTCCCCAAAACCCTAGCTCCCTCCATTTCCCCCTCCTCTTTCTCCGCCGCGATCGCGCTCGCCGGACATGGACGACGGCGGCGGCGACGGAGTCGACGCGCGAGATCTCGGATTCACCGAATCCAGTCTCAGCATAGCACTCCTCAACGAAAGCGCCTTCTTCTTCGGAACCGCCAATGATGGCGATTCGGACAGCTCCGTGCTCCGACAGTTCGGCTGGAATCTCCCCCCGCCGCCGCATCGGATGGCGGACTCGGATTTGGCGGGAAACGATGTTCGCAGCTACTACGCGGAGGATGCTTCTCGGCTGGCGGCTTCCGCGGCGGCGAGTACGAGTGTTGTGGCGGTTACAGGGACGGTTGATGGCGGATCGCCGCGGCCGATGATGTCGTCGAGCTCGTCCGAGGAGGCGCCGGAGAAGTACGCCGCCGCTGCAACTTCCGCCGCTACCGCGACGACGTCCGGTGGCTCCACCGACATACCGCCGACGGAGACAGCGTGAGTTAGTTATCAGTAGCGGCTTGTGTTACGTTGTTGCGTGGGTTGCGTGTCGTAGCGTGTGTGTGTATATCACGGTCTTTGGTAATTAAGTGGAATTTGGAGGGCTTAAGTGAAAGATTGGGTTTGGTTTTTTTGAAATTAAAAATTCTTTTTGAAGGTTTCTAGGAAGATGCATGTAGAGGTCGGATTATGAGCACGCTGGTACGCTACAAATATAAATTTATTTTTTTAAAATTAAATAAAAATTAAAAAGCTGTTCATTCCGCATCTGGTGTCCGTACCAGGAGCATCTGTTCCCTGACTGACACATCTCACCTATTTCCGTTACACTTTTCATTTTAATATGTTTTCTAAAATAATCGTATTTTTTTATACTGAAAAATTGATCATTATCATTCACTTGTTGATATTAAAACTCTCATCACTCAGTTGTCTTTACACATTTTCACTTATATGAAAAAAATCGATCACAATAGTAAGGTGTTGCTTTTTAAGAGAACTGTTGGAGCAGGAATATACTTATATCATAAGTTGGTACTTAATTAGGATTAAAAAATTGCAACGCAGAAGTAACGTAGTCTGTGTTTATGTGATAAGTGGCGTTTCATAACAATTACTAGGTGATTTCGTAGCTTTGGCAATATTGAGGTTTTGCATTGGAATGGTTGATCATGTTGTAAAATACATAAATAATTATTATTTTCTAGTGTTATTAGTGTGTATGTGTGTGTGTTTATTTATTGATTTGGTCCAGGGGTACCTTCAGTGGAAGATTTAGGTCAGAAATCTAACCATGCATACATAGGGGTCCCAAAAACAGGAATGTGTAGATCCTGACATGGATCAATATTTTCACCTTGTGGTAAAAGTGGTAGAAATTTAGTTAACTTTGGAAGCCAGTTTAGTTGGGGTTGGAATTGCCATGCATAATCTTCTAGCATTTCTAAATATGTGATAGGAAATTCACTTAATTTCTACCCTTTTCACTTATAATTCCAGTCAAACGTATCTTTCAGATGTGCAGATACAGCTGAGACGGAATAACGTTCTTTATTTTTGTAACAGGAGCAAGGTGAAGAAAAAGGGGCAAAAGAGAGTGCGGCAGCAGCGGTTTGCATTCATGACTAAAAGTGAGGTTGATCACCTCGAAGATGGGTACAGATGGCGGAAATATGGCCAAAAGGCTGTTAAAAACAGTCCATTTCCCAGGTAATGTCTTCGACTTGTACATTCAATATTGCAACGTGTTTTAACTGATTTATCATGCCAAAAAACATGGATACTTTTAATGTATGGCCATTTTGTTTATTATGCATATATAGGAAGAGAAAAAGTCTAAGAGGAAATTAGTTTTGTCTATGTTATTTCCCAAACCCTGATTCTTGGAATGTAAGCTAGATGGCATGACCTATAACTCCCATCTATCTTTGATATAGGTTTTATCAGACACCAATGATACTGCGCAACTCTTTTATGACAAAATGTGAATGATACTATCATTAACATAATCGATAACTTTGATTTGCAGGAGCTACTACCGATGCACAAACAGCAAATGCACGGTGAAGAAGCGAGTCGAGCGCTCCTCCGAGGATCCGACGGTTGTGATCACAACGTACGAAGGACAACATTGTCACCACACAGTAGGGTTCCCAAGAAGTGGTAATATCCTCAGTCCACACGATCATCATCACCATCAGGCTGCATTTTCCAGCCACTTAATGGCGCCTTCCGCCTCCCACTTCTACTACCCCCGGCCGCAATCCCTCCCCCAAGGATCTCATCGTCTCGGAGGAATCGGGGGATCGGCCCAGACGTTTCAGGAGTCAAACATGAATGCAGTATCGCTACCGACACCAACCGGACAGGGTTTTACTGATGAAGGATTGCTCGGAGATATGGTTCCTCCCGGGATTCGGAATTCGTAGAAATTAATGAAGGTACCCTTTCTCTGATCCTGAGTTGCAAATGTAGTTTTCGTGTATGACATAGACTCAAACTAGTAGTTGAAAGTTGGCTTTTTGTTTAGATTTTCATGGAAATTCCTGAACCATCTTTTCTGTCAAACATATAGCCATGTTGAAAATGTTCCGTGTTTTTTGTGCATGAGATCCTATATAGGATTGGCTTTGTTCTATCCAAGGGATTTGATCATATCAGAAGTGTTCTAAAACCCCTGAACAAATTGGTAGGACGGATGAAATGAAACATGGATTTTAATGTCAAATCAGGACCATTTTTTAACAGGAAAAGCTACCATAAGCTGTATTGGAATTTAAAAAAAAATCTTTGAGCAAATTGGTAGAACTGATAATTCAATTTATTTTTGGTAGAACTGATAACATAAAACGCTTTCAACATAAATGAGCATTTAAAATCGAGAGGCTGATATAGAAATCGGAAATATGAAATTAATCCATTGTTAAGAAAATGTGGGTCCAATTTTTTGATTGGTATATGTATATGCTGAATTTTCATAATTGAAAAGTGTTTGGTAATTGATTTACTATATCTAATTACGGGCTATTAAATTATAAAATTAATATAAGAAATATATATTATGATGGAGCATATGATAATGTTCATATTGGTATATTAAATGAAAATTTACAATCTAAATGAATAGCTGCGTGCATGTTGAATAAAATATAACTTAATTTAATTAATCGCAGTATATTTTTTTTCAATATATTTATTATCATTTTATTTTGATATATATCAGAAAGTAACACATCAAAGTGTTGAGTTGTGGTCAAAACCATGTATTCACTTTATTGTTTCTTTCATATTGACACACTTTTCTATTTTAGTTATAATCTCTTTATTGGCAAACTTTTTATTTTTGACAATATATTTTTAATTTCATTCACTCTATTCACTTTTTATTTTTTGAATTTCATTCAAATAAATTCAATCATTTAATCAATGGTGTCATATACAAAGAAACGAGTCAAGCTTTGACTTTAAAATTCTAATTTGTTTGTGCACGTACTGCAATATAAAAATATCTACTGTATACATGGGATCAAGGAAGTGACACTTTTCTTCGGGATTGGCCAAAAAGAATCTTTCTTCTAATATGTATGGCTGTGAAAGTGCTTTAGTAAAAGAAGAATCATGTTTAAATTTTATGGGATCTGGAGCAGTAAAGTTTTGTCTAAAGTAATCCGTGTTAAGGGGGTTATAATGATGCATCTTTTCCCTAATTAGTGCTACTTGTGTGTTTTTAGCACCTTTGAATAGCTTCATCACAACTTTATGTGTTTTTGTGCCCATTTGATCTTCTATTCTTCAACCTAAATTAATGATGGACCAATTTAAACTGAAATATAACATTAGTTTGAAATTTTACTAAAACTTAAGTGTAGATAAATTCAAAAGAACGAAGTCAAAGAATCGTATTTAATTACTCCCCCGTCCAATCTAAATCTGTCCATTTTTCTATCAACTTTCTTAACACATGTTTGACCATAAATTTCAGTTAGTATATAGATATCAATATCATCATTTGAGATTCTCTGGATCATATATTATCTAAATATCAAAATTTAATACAACGTTGATATGCGTAACTAAAGTTATCGGTGGTCAAACATGATTTGAAAAAAACTGATTAAAAAAATGTGCATATTCGGTTGGGACGGGTTCCTTAATAATAATAAATAGTACTTGTGGTCAATTTTGATTAATCAACATTATTTTGATGATTTGATTTTAAAAAATGAAATTTGAAAATCTATGTGATCAATTGTGTCCCCCTTTAATTAGATAGCTCATGCTTATGGCAGGATTAGGTGCTCCCTCAAGTCTAGTAGCCACTCAAAAATGTATGGAGTAACTTTGTTTTATGACGACCCTCGGCCCCGTGATTAATGGCCATGTCCTCAACTTAAGTTTAGATTACATGGCTAGGTACCACATGTTAGCCAAGTTGCACTTGTCATTTCAAGCTCCCATCATGCTCGTGTGTTCGACCGAATTCATGTATTTATAAGAAAAAACCAACTTATACCATATTCTCTTGAATTTATCTGAATTGATATAATATGATATGATATGATCTGATTTAATGTGATATAGTTTGAACTGAAATGAATTAAAAAAAAGTGTGTGAAAATAGTAATGTATGACTAAATTAAGTTAAAAACTTTCACCAAATTAAATTTACACTGAACTAAATTGATTTGAACTAAATTGATTTGAACTGAATTGAGTTGAGATGAACTGAAATGCAAATAAGTTCCAGAGAATATGAACTTATTTTGAAGTAGGGGGAGACTAGTTTCTGTTTATTCCCTAAAAATAGTTTTAAATAAGTTGTTTTTTTGTGAGTTTACCAAATGTTAAGAATTGATTAGTTTATAACTAAATTAACTTATAAGCACATCAGGTTAAAAACGTTGCCAAACACAGTTATAGTAACGATATACTCTCTCCATTCCAACTACTCAATCTTTACGGAAAATAAATTTAAATAATTAATTGTGCAGATGATAAAAATTAGGGAATTCGACTGAGCATAAGAATGAAATGAGATGAGAAAAAATAATGTAAATAAATAGAGGATAATGAATAAATCATTAAATCTTTATCATGAAAGGAAAGCGTACACTTTTTTTAAAAAAAAATACATACAAGCAACCAAATTACATATTAATATCCTAATCTAGGAACTAATTAGAAGACACCACCATTGAATCTGTTGAACCTAACCTGAAACTCCATCCATTTCAATAACTAGGGATGCCTTCATGAGAACACCCGAACGCTGCACCACCAACGAACCGCCGCAATCGAAACCGGAACCACCACACTGAAACTCCATCTATTTAAATAGCTAGAGACACCCTCATGGGAACAACCCAATGCTGCACCACCAACGAATCGCCGCGACCGGAACTGGAACCACCACGATCTCACCATCATCGACCACCTGCAGGTTGGAAAACCACAGCGGGGATCACCTACACGGTCCCATGACGCTGAGTAATCCCTATAAAAAAATTGCTCCAACATTCACAATTCTTGATGGGTGTGTGTGTGTGTTGAACCATGGACCTCTCAGTTATAGAGGCTCTGTTTGGCAGAGCTTTTAACCTGTTGTGCTTATAAGCAAATCACTTTTAGTGTTTGGTAAAGTGCAAAAAAAATGGCTTATTTTGAAAGCAGAAGCTATTTTTTGGGGGAAAAGATGAAGCTGGTCTCCCCATGCTTTTAAAACAAGCCAGTTTTGCTAATAAGCACAGCTCTGCCAAATAGAGCTAGAGAGTGTGGTCTACCACTAAATCAGACCCAATTCACGGAAATTGTACACCTTAGTTCAAAACAAACCAATGAAAGAGTGTACGCCTTTTAATTTTTCCTAAAAAAATGTACAACTTAAGTAGGGGTACTTCTTTCTTCCCAGACTTTAGTTCACCATTATTTTTACTCAAACTTTGACTACTAACTAAATTAACTAATTTTATTGACCAAATTTAATTTAATTGAATTGAACTAAATAAATATTTTAAAATTATTTTTCATATTGAAATACACTTAATAACATATTTATAGTAAAACATATATCTTGAAAATCATGAATTTAATGAAATAAACTCTAACACTGCGTTGACTCATTTCTCCGTTTGATATGAATAATCATTAATCATGTTTCTCTTATGTAGAAATATATATTTATTCCACGTTTATCTCTACTTGTTCGGTTCCGTGGAAGATTATAAACCATGCATGCCAGATATTATGTGGTATAAGAATTAAACAAAGAAAGAAGTATATATGGAGAGAATTGTTCAAAGTTAAAATATCTTGTTTTTAACTTTCAATGATGATTTATTTGTTGCTCTTAAAAATAGTAATGTATGACTTAAGTCAAATGTCACCACATTAAAGTTACGTTGAATTGAGTTGAACTGAATTGAAATACAAATAACATCTAAGAACACAACTAAAAAAAGGCTCTACATTCAATCGACTGAGAATTTAGTTTGGAAAAAAAATTCATAATATGTTACTCCCTCCATTCCTCTATACGTGTCTTAGTTCATTATTCATCAATAAAGTTGACGATGTTTGGATTGTAAACATTTACAGATGTATAAATGTGAAAATCATGATGTGAGGTATTGCTATTTTAATCGTAACACATGTTTTTTAAAATATGTAAATTTTATAATTTATATTAGAGTTCGTCTCTTGAAAGACGGTCTTTTCACAATTCATGGAAAGACCAAGGTTTAAAGTGTAAATTAGAAGAAATTAAGATAAAATTTTTGGTTTGTATGAACCGGGTTATAAAATTTATAACTACTACACGTTGCATAATAAAACTTTAATATTGCAACAAAGACCT
>JAULKM010000013.1:4122635-4142686 GCA_032355605.1 Rubia tinctorum
GGGTTCCGATTTCGGTTAGAGAGAAGGGAGAGGTTTTTCAGGTTAGAGAGAGAAGACTGGTGTATATTTGTCTGAACAATATGTGTACGAAAGTTACTACTATTTAAAAATTTCTAATTTTGTCCATATAATTCCGTTCAATTTATATAATTTATTTTAATTTGTTTTAGTTAAATTTAAGTGAAAATAACAATGTCTAGGTTGCTATTTCAAGTATTGCTCATATTTATAATGGAAAAGTGAAAAAATGACCCTGTAAAATATAAAAGTGCATAAATAACCCCGACATTTTGAGCAATGGTGTAGATATACCCAATTTGTACTATTCTGGTGTTGACCAATATAATTCAAACATTGACCTAAACTGAAAAGACAAAAATACCACAAAACTTAAAATAAATTCTAATGACCATTATACACCCTAAACTTCTTCTCCAACTTCAAATACACTAAACCTGAGTCGCCGTCGCTGGCTAGAACACCGTCGCCCAAAACCAACTTCCCCCCTAAAACCTAAGTTCTGCCACTACCTCTCCTCGCTGCTCCCTAACCTGCCACCACCTCTTCCCGATGCTCCCTACCTCGCCACCAAACCCTATTTCCGCCATCACCTCTCCCAGCTGCTCCCTACCTCGCCACCAAACCCTAGTTCCACCACCACCTCTCTCTGTTGCTCCTTAACCAGCCACCACTCATCGACAATGGCCTTATCCCTAGTTCCTCCCACAATCGTCCTCATCTCTTTCCCCCATCGCCAGCCACCCTCAGAAGCGCGACGCTGAACTGGGTTGATTAAGAAGCGCGACGCCAGCCGGCTAACCGTCCTCATCTCTTTCCCTCGTCACCGGCCACCCTTTGAAGCGCAAAGGATTAAGAAACACAGGGAACGCCGCCGATGTCATGGGTTTAGCGGATTTGGGCGATGAAAATGAGCGGTGTTTGTGGGTGTGGAAAGGCTAAGATGTTGTGGTGTGGGGGAGGGGGCTGAGAGAGAGATGAGGACGAGAAAGAAATGAGGTTGGGTGTGGGATGAGGCTATTAGTGTATTTTCTAGTTTTTTTTAATTTTTAACCCAAGGGTATAATGGTCATTTCACTTTTTTCGGCCAATTTGACCGTTGACATTTCGGTCAGCAAAATTCATAATTATTTTTTTACTTTCAAATTTTACAAGGTCATTTCTGCCACTTCGACCAAAACATAAAGTTAAAAACGCATTTTAACACACAATACACATTTTGCCATTATATGTGGTTTGTTAGATGGGAAGGTATGGATTTAAGATTTACATGATAGGGCAGTCAGTCTATTCTATATCATTATAAAATATTTGAACAATTAGTGAAAATTATTAGATGGAAAATATGGTCCACCTGAAAATTTGATAATAATTATGTTGTTTTGTCGTTCAATTGGTTTTTAAGAGACTAATTACTCTTTTGATTCACCAAAATATGAGCTATTTATAGCTCATTAGACCTAAATCTGGTGGAGTATCATCTCATATTCCATTCCTTAAACCTCGATACAACTCTATTATTTTGATTATGAACAAGCTTTTGATAGGCAAGAAAATATACACAATATGTCCATATAGAATATCCAATATCCTTTTGACCAACTGAAGAAACATAAGAGGCAACAAGCCTAATAAACACAAAAGGCAACCTGAAAGAAGCAAATTTAGGCTATGTTATCTGCAACTTATCTGAACTAATTTGATTTGATTTGATCTAAACTGAACTAAACTTAAAATACGCATATTGAAAAATTGTAATGTGTGGCTAAATTAAATTAAATTTTCCAAAATTAAATTTATGTGAAATTGAACCGAACTAAAATGCAAATAAGTTCCGTAGAACAGGGCTAAGTTAAGATGGTAAATATGCAAATGGTGATCTGAAAAAACACTAAAAACAAGAAGAAAACAATTTCAGCATTCGAAATGTTAAAATGGGATAGCACATTTGTAACATAATGATTCAATAAACACAAAATGCAGGCAAAGAAAACAATTTCAACCTCCTAAATGTTCATTGCATGATCCAAACTAACACAAATGGCAACAAAAAGAACCCATGAAAAATAATCAAGCCTCAAACTTTATTTCAGCAAATACGCAAATGAAGCTATCTTTGCATCCACAATCCAAAAGGGTACAAAACAAAAGTATCCATCGATCCAAAAACAGCATTCTTGATACTACAAGCAAAAAAGACCACAATCCAAAACTTTCACCAATCCAATCTGATGATACTGATTCTTGCTTCACATTGAACATTAAACCTACCATGGCATATACTGGCCATCGCCTTCGTCCTCGAGAGGAGCTGGAAGATTCAGATCAAGAAGCTCACTGAAATCGCTCTTGAACGCGGCTGGTGGTGGATTGTTGTTCACCTCAGCTCCACCATTTCCCCCGCCAAGGAAGTGGGACCGCTTGTGACCCCCGAGTGCCTGGCCATTCTTGAAAACCCGGTGACAGAAAGGGCACTCGTGCACTTTCTTGTTCTTGCTAGACTTCATCTTTTTGTCTGAACTATACGTTGCTATTTTCTTACCATTCGCTTTCCTGGTACTAGGAAATGTGTCCTTGAGCGAATCCTCGCCATCATAGCTGTTCTCCCCGGTTTCATATCTTGATTCGAGATAGGCATTGGTCCTCTTGTGGCACGGCCGATGCCCCCCAAGGGCCTGATAAGAGCTGAAGGCCTTCTTACAATTCAGGCACTCATACTTGCTCCTCTTGTAGCCATTCTTGGACTGCTGCTCGTCTGAAGAACCGTTTTGTCTGAAATTTTCCAAGCTGATCTTACCTTTCCTTCGCGATTCATACTCAGCTAACTTCATAAAAACGCTCGAAGAATCATTCCCATTTCTTACCTCAGTTTTATAGCCCTTCATCTGGTTAGAAACCTTTCTTATATCAGCAAGAGTCTCCTCAAACCTATCTCCCACGAATGCTTTCGGCTTATTCCTGTTTAAACCATCAACAGAAGCATCGGATTCGAGCTTCATATACTCACCTAAGAAGTAACCAGAATCAGAATTCTCAGGCTCAACAATCTCATCTGCAAACTTCACACTACTTTCTGCTAACTTCTTTGTTTCAGGAGTAGTCTCATCATTATCCCTACTATGAACAAACTGCAAACACTCTTTCCTGCCACTTCTCATATCAATGGAAGAAGACTTAGTCTCTAAGACAACAGAATTGTTATCGGACGATTCCACGACCGAATTCACCCCACCCCACCTCCCAGAATCCCTAGACAACATCATCAAACAGATAGCTACTTCCTCTTGCTGTTCTCGATCATCAACCTCAGAAGCAGAAGATGAACCATTAAGGAAAGACATTGAAGAAGAAGACTTGATAACAATTCTCTTGTACCTCTTGTTACTCTTTGATCTGTTCCTCAACTGCATATCATGTTCCTCCACCTCTAGATCCTCCTCCTCTTCCTCCTCCTCAGCCTCCATATCGGATTCGCTATCGTCATCATCATCTTCATCATCGTAATCATCCATCACTAGCTTCTGATTCTCACTTGTCCAAGAATGATCATCCTTCAAACCCCGATCTCTCTCGGAGTGACAGGCCATGTGACCACAAAGAGCCTTCAAAGATTGAAACCCTTTGCCACATTGCTTGCAAACCTTCTCTTGAGGCAAAGGGAAGGTTGCATCCGCAACCTTAAATGTCTTCTTGGGATTCTCCCTGAGGCCATAGGCAGTTTGTCCTGCAATTTCAACCCTAGGATCATCCAAAGATAGCAACTTCTTCATGTTGACTTCAACCTTATGCTCAGATTCAGCTGAAATGGCCATTATATGGGACCTCATGTGCCCTCCAAGTGATTTCCCACAAGGGTACCTCTTATCACACCATTTGCACACAAATTTGGATTCTTGATCCTCCATTCTATCCATCATTTTGGTTCAAGCGTAAATTCGACAAATTCCACAAATCCAGAAGCAGCTACTCAGAAAGCAAAACCAAAAGACAAAATGCAGCATTTCAGTCACATATGTACACAGAAAAGGAAAACAAGAACAAGCCCAGATCAAGATAAACTAACCTCTAGAAACCCTTTTGCACAGAGATCAAGAAAGCCTTAAGCTTGGTGGTACACTGGCAGTAGATTTCTGCAAGATGAGAAGTAATCAGAGAGAAGTGACAGTTTTTGTGCTAACTGAGGAAAAAAGATGAGAGCTTTTGAGGAGAGAAGCCTCCTAACATTCCATATCCATAACCTAATGAAACCCCTTTTCATTAAATGCACCCAAAAAAAAGTTCCAAGAAGAGAGATTCAATGTGGAAAAATCAGAAACAAGAACATGAACAAGAAGCAAGTAGAGAGGTATATTCAGAAGCAAAGACTCTTTCCAAATTCTCTCTCCTAATTTCCCCCATTTTCTCTCCCCAAAACAACCATATTTGTACCTGGTGGTTTTTCTGTGTGTGTTGGAGTTGGAGGAGAACTCCATGCATGGAAGCAAATAGGGAGAGAGAAGATGCACGTGTAGTATTGAGAGCAATATTCTGTGATGTTCTGTGAATCAACTCAATCAAACGGTCGAGATCTGCTGGGATTTTTCACAAACACCTTGTAAACCCAAAACAAAAAAACACAATCTAATTGCTGAAATAAAGAAAAAATTGTCCGAATCTTCCGCGGTTATTGTTAATCTAAAGAGGCCTTTTGTTGTTATTGTTCCTAGTCAATCGAACTAATTAGTAGAGTAATATTCTATTATTTCTTGGTCCATATTGTTGCATCTCATTTCCTCTCCCCATTGCACGGTCAAAATGTTTGTTATTTCTCCATTTGGCAACACACAATTTTCACCAAGAACCACTCGCTACTTGAATGATACACGACAGTTTATTCTTCATTTTTGGTTAAACTATTTCAGTAAATTTTGAATATTAGAGGTAATTTTTGTTTATAGATGGTAGGCAAAGTTTTAGGAAATAACATCTTTAATTTCATATGCCTATCAAGGGGCGGAGTTGAATTAAAATTATAGAAGGTAAAAAGTTTTAGTTGCAATATTAAAATTTTATTATGTAACGTGTAGTGGTTAGAAGTTTATGGGCCGATTAATGCAACACAAAAATTTTATTTTGATTTCTTCTAATTTGATTTTTCCCCATAATTTATGGAAAGACAGTCTTTTAATAGACGGACTTTAAATTCATTAAGGGAAAATTAAAGTAGTTTAACTCAATAAATGGAGATTATAAGAAAGTGAAAAATCACGGCAGCAAATCGCACATTAAAAAATTTAACGGTTTAATTGGCTGAATATATTGAAAGAAGATACACTTCCTAAGATTTGAAATGTTAAATTATAATGTGGTATGGTAAAATACTATTATAAATAAGGCAAAGATTTATAGACACCTGGAAAATGGGTTGAATTATATCATTAGAAAGTAAAAGGTTTTAGTTGTAAGATTAGAATTTTATTATGCAATGTACAATAGTCATAAGTTTATGACCCGATTAATGCAAACCAAAAATTTTATCTTCATTTCTTCTAATTTGCTTATATATCAGCCTTATATATATATATATATTATTGTTTAAATGCTTGAATTCAATCTTTGAAATGTAGTTATTTTTCTATTTTACCCTTGGACAGGCTTTTTTTCAACTTATCTCTACTGTAATTTAATAAATTTTAAATTAATCTTACTTAGTTTAGTTTTGATGTAATTCTTTTTTCACCCTGTTTACTTTTTTAAAAAATTTATTTTAATTCAATTCAATAGAAATCAGTTGTAACCCTAAATATACAATCAAATATATAATGTGATACGCATCCTTTCTGATCAAAGTTTTTTAGTTTGACTTTTAAAGGTAATATAATATTACATCCATTTTACTATGTTTAACACAATTTTAAATTAATTTTCTCAACTAATGGTTAACCATAATTTTTAAATAATATATAACTAAATATATTATCACGTGAGATCTAATTAGATCCTCATATCATATATTTTTAAATATCAAAATTATATACGTTGTTATTATGTGTAACTAAAGTTATAAATGGGCAAACATAGTTTGAGAAAATTCATTGAAAATAATGTCAAATATAGTAAGACGAAGGAAACATGTGTTATGATGAATCTAACAACATATTACAGATAATAATTACGTATTATAGTTTGACTTTTGAAGTCAAACTAAGGAAATTTCAACTATTAAGTTCTATTAATATATGTAATATTATTATGTGTAATACTCTATATTGCTAGATTCATTATAACATTTATTTTAAATTATTTTTTTCATAAATTTTATACTCTGTCTCAACATAAATTGCACACTTTGACTTTTGACATTGGGTTAAAATGTTTGACCACTAATATATCTAATTATGTGTACATATAAATTATTTAAAAAATTAATTTTCTGAAGATACACAATAAGACGAATCTAATGACACATGATAATATCTTAACTTATATCAATATAATTTTTTAACAAAAATTAGTAAATTTTAACTAAATGAATAATATAATTACATCTTACACTGGGACAGAAGAAGTATATATAAATAAAGATACACCCTCTATTTTCTTAACTTTGACACCCCTTTCGTTTTAATCTGATTAATTACCGCTGTCACACTTTCATTCTTGCAATAAAGTAAATCATTTTCATCTACACATTAATCGTTTCACTCTCCAAACTCAATTCCCTCCACCAACTCATCTTACTAGGAAAACAGCACAAAAAAATTATCATCTGGGAAAAAATTAGTTGTTAAATATAAGTGAAATTAATTCCAAAAGACGATTAAGAAATTCTGGACAGGAGTTTAATTGAGTTTTTCAAATGCACTGTGACTAGTTTTTATGGAGAGTGATTAATTAATTTGTTGATTTTTTTTTAAAACAATTTGTTGTGGGTTGTGAATCTTGTGATGTGAAAGAACTGGAATTCTGAGAATGTTGTGTTGTAAATGCAGTCAAGTCAACCACCCACGATAAATTAGAAGAGCCAAAAGATATTGAACACAGTCAACGCCATCTACCTTTTATAATGAACATAGTGGCTTTTTTGTTTTTCACCATTAATTTTTTTGTTTCACTTTAAAACTAGAGTCAATTTTTTGACAGACGGTCTTTCCATAATTTATAGAAAGACCAAGGTTTAAACTGAAAATTAGAATATATCAAGAAAAAAATTTGGGTTGCATTAATCGGGTTATAAACTTATAACTACTAAATGTTGCAAAATAAATTTTTAACATTGCAACTGAAACCTTTTAACTTTTTATAATTTTAATATAACCATGTTTTCCATATGCTTATGAAAAGATGGTCTTTACCAAGATTTTGCCTTAAAACTGACTCTATGGGGCCTAATTTTCTTAAATTAATTAATTGAATTGAATTAAAATAATATCTCTTGTTATATCGTTTAACGGTTAGATAATTATGATAAATCTCACTTATATAAATTTTATGATCAAATTACTCCCGCTGTTCCATTTCAATCCACACACTTTGACTTTCATCAGTTGACTTGAAAAATATTTGATCCTTAATATATTTCATTAACAATAATTAATTTTTTTTTAAAATGGATATTTTGAAAATGAGAAAAGTGCAAAGATAACCATATATTTTATCTAAAAGTGCCAATATAACCCTACAATTAAGAATGTGTCAATATAACTCTGGATTTGGTTGACTTTTTACTCAACGGTTGTTTGGACGGAATCCGGTGAAATGACGAATTTGTCCCTGAATTTTTTAAAAGGCCAAAAATCTGATAACCCCACACTGCCCTTTCTTTTTTCAGTTCTTCCTCTTTCCTCCCCCCCCCCCTCTTCCTCTGCTGGCGAGCTTGCCTTCCTCTTCTCTTCCACTTTATTTCCCTTCTCTTCCTACACCGGGGTTGAAATTGGTCAGCGGTAGTGGTGGTGATTAGGGTCAGCGGCAAATCTGATCACCTCAATTTCTCGAATGGTACGATGGCGGTGATGTTGTTTAGGGTGGTGTGGGGTTAGGGGAAGAAGCGGCAGTGGTGGTGTTTAGGAAGGAAACGACCGTGATTTCTGGTGAAGCGGCGGGGGTGAGCGGCTAGGGTTTTCGGTGGCGGGGGCTGAGCGACGATGATTTCTGGTGGAGGAGCGGGGATTGAGCAGTTAGGGTTTCCAGTGGCGTTGGTGATTTCTGGTAGAGCGTGGGGGTGAGCGGCTGGTTCCCGACAGAGCGGCGGTGCAGTGAAGCTAAGGAAGGAAGCAGTGGTGTTAGGTAAGGGTTTTGTGATGGAGTGGGTGAGGGGAGGCTGAACGGCGGTGGTTTCCGACAGGGTTGGCACAATTAGTAATTAGTTAGGGTTACATTGACACTTTCTCAGATTGCAGGATTATATTGGCCTTTAAATCAAAATTTAGGGTTATAAATGTATTTTACATTTTGAAAACATGCTACCTTTGTCCCAGCAAAAATGGCATTTCAATTATTAATATCTTCATAGGTGTCTTAAAAAATCTGAAAAATTAATTTAAAAATATTTGTTATAATGAATCCAGCAACATATAACATCATAATAGTTTTAAATTTATAATAATAGAATTTAAAGGTCGAAGTTAGCTCAATATGACTTCCAAAAATCAAAGGTGTTTACATCGATGTTTTGTTCTCATCGATGTTTTATTATAGAATTTAGTTGTTCACGTCGATGTTTTGTTCTCGATCTGTGTATACAGACCGTGTGTACGTAATTTTGTTTGTGGTTTTATTTTTTGGAATTCATTAATTTGGATTATGCCAGATTTGTGTTTTTCAAGGTGTTTACAGTTTAGAAAACATAGATCGTGGTTGGATCAAATGGTGTTACAGTTGTAGAAAATTCCTGTCTGGCATAGTGATTTTGATCTGTGATACGCTCCTCTCTGTCAAGTGCTCGTGGTTTTTGCGGGAAACGAGTTAACATCCCTTAGGGTGATGTTACAATTTTACTGGATCTATAATTTTTAATAGTACAAAGGACCAATATGTTGACATGTAATTTAGATACGACTAAATTGTTTTTTTGTCCCCAACATATATTGAAATACCATATTTTGGTCCCCAGTGACAAAACCGCGTACATTCAGCATTCAACAAATGCAAAATGAATTTTTTGGTCCTCAAAGGTGGTTTTCAGGTAAAGTCAACGGTAATCTGTAAAACGAACATTATACCCCTGGATTAAAAAAAATTATAAAAAAGAATAGGGTTTCTGCCCAAAATTGACGACACCGGTGAAGACCTGGGCTGAGGGGTGGCGGGACAACTCATCCGAGGGGTGGCGGATAGCGTTTCTCCGGCGTGTTTCCGGCGAAGCTCCGCGAGCTTAGAACGCGAGCAGGGTTTCTCCGGCGTGTCTCCGGCGAAGCTAGCCTCTCTTTCACAAAATCTAGCAGGAATCAAATCTGGAGAAAGGCAGTTGTGGTGATGGAGGGCAAATTGAGCGGGGCGGAGAGCTGGAGGTGGAGGCCAAATCGAGCGAGGTGGGATAGTGGAGGGGAAATCAAGGCCCGGTGGAGGGGTGGAGGGGTGGAGTGGGGCAGAGGGCTAGAGCAGCAACATCAACGGGAGCCGCGGTGGTGGAGGGCAAATCGAGCGGGGCGGAGGCCTGGAGGTGGTGGGTAAATTGAGCGGGACGGAGAGAAGTGGAGGGAAAGTCGAGGCCCGGTGGAGGGGTGGAGATAACGGTCGTCGGTGAGCTTTGGCTTTACTCCGAGTATCTTCCTCGAATCCTCGGCGGTGGCGTGTGGCGCAGCTTCTTCTCGGTCAGGTGGAGTTGAACGGCGGCATAGGTGTGGACTTGTCGAGGGCTTTCCGAGAGCTTGAGCTATAGCTGCAAAGCTGACGCGGCCGAGGGATGGCGTCGATCTTGACTATGGAGATGATTTGGACGACGGGGGTGGCACCGATTTGGACGGCGGAGCTGACGGCTGAGGGGTGGCGACGGTGGATACTTGGGCTGAGGGGTGGCAGTGATTTGGTCAAATTACAAAAATAGTAAGAGGAAAGGTTTTTTAATTGAAAATGTTTTAAGTAGAAAATTACAAAAATACCCCTGACTATAATGGAAAATAATTCCGGTTTACCTGAAAACCACCTTTGGGGATCAAACAAATCATTTTATATTTGTTAGTTGATGAATATACGCAGTTTTGCCACTGAGAACCAAAAGATAGTATTTCAATATATGTTGGGGACCAAAAAAATAATTTAGTCTTTAGATATCCTTACAATATGTTAGTTGTTGCTTGAGATTGGTTAGGTTAGATATCTATTCCATTAATTGTAATTATTGCTGGGTGTTTTTCCCATCACCTTTGAATGATTTTTATAAAAAAACTAATCTTCCTCAATTTGAAAATCATCGTCTAGCTCACACAATGTTTGGTGAGCCTCCCACAATTGAACTTGTCAATCATAGTACAGTTCCCAGATTGAAGTCCACATGTCATATTGATAGTCCGCTTTTCAAGCTGTGCATCTAAACTTCTCATCTTTATCGAGTTGCATCAACTCTATAGCTTTGGTGAGGCTGTTGCTGGATTTCTCCGATCATTGGTGAGAGAAGCATGGTAGAGGAGTTTCAAGTGCAGGTCCTTTTTGTTTTGAAGTCGAACAGTACTGTTTTGCCTCCATATTTATTCATGATTGGCCTGGTTAATCCCACTAGGTTGCCACGACTCCGTAGTTCTAATATTGAGAACCGTTTTAGAGGTTGTCGCTGGATTTCTCCAGTCAGCGGTGGAAAGGAACCTATATCTCGCAGGAGTCGCGAGTGTACCAACAACACACCTAAAAATAAGAACACCAAACAACTAGAATTAAAAGTAAACTGAACCCTGCCGTCATCTGAGAAAGCCAATTCATAACGCAAATCTCTTAAAACCAAAAAGTTACCATCGACTTAAGACCAGACCCACCGCAAATATGGCGTTGCAAGTAAGTGGAATCTCCGTTGTATGCCAGAAAGTTCTGTTCGACGAATACATAATACTACTGCGGAAATTCTCACATTCAAGACTCCTTGAGCTCGAGTCCACGACTAATGAGAATGTAAATTTCGATAACCAATTATTTAGTAGTCTCTTTGTAGTGTCCATAGAAAATTGGAAAAATATTTCATACAATTATCAGAATTTAAATCCCTAATCATAAGTGTCATCTAAATTTCTACATGCTCCTTTCTTGGCGCGGCTGATGGCTGACCGGATTGTCAGCGGCGGAGGGAATCAATATGTTATTATTTCTGTCAAATGCTCCCAAATTCACAAACAGATTCTCAAAATCAAAAGCACCAGTTGTCCTCATTCTTTAAACGTTTCAAATAAATACAAGATTACAAAGGAACAGCAATTTTGAAATGATACGTACAAGACAAAGCACATTAAATGCTATTAGTCAACTTAAATAAATAAAAATATATACTACAAAATGTAAAATATGATATTTAAATTTAAATTATTTCATGATTTTTTATTTATTTTTAATAAAACCATTCATGGGATGGTGAGGAATTTATTAGGCACCTCAAACCTTAATCCTAGAGCCAAAGTTCATAGAGTTGCATAATGAATGTTCAGAGAACTACCCGTGAACAAAGAGGAGTTAAGCAAAGATAAAGATCATCTAAGGACATGATTATGATTTCAATGCTTAAACCTAGAGTTTAAGGAAAGAATCACAAAGAGGATCCAAAATTTTAAAGTCTCAAAAGAGAAAATATGAACCTAAGATCACTAAAACCCAAATAGCGTAGCCACAGTGAGCTGAAATAGAATCAAAATAGGACCAGAAGATCAAAGCAATGGAGAGCAAAATCTTCAAAAAATCTTCAAAGACTAAGGGCAGCAATTTGAAGCTTGATTGAAGCTATAGCTAGGATTGCTGTTGTACTTGTTAGTGATGTGTAGAGAATATGGGCTGTGTGTGTACCCTTATAGATGGTGGATTCAGAATATCTCCAGCAATCGCCATTCTTTTTGCAATTGAGAGCTGATTCATGTTTAGCTTTTGCATAGTTGCTGTTGTTGAGTGTGAGATCTTAGCCAATTCGTGTGCAGCCATGTTATGCTCCCTATATATGTGTTTGAAGGAGACATTCATGTTGTCCCTCAGTCTTCGAACTTGCCAAATGACATTATTTCTTGTTTTTTAAAACATGTCCACTGTCCACAGAGATGATAGCATGTCAAAAATATGAGGGTAGGAGGTTAGAGGGAGGTTCATAAATGGGTATCCAAAAGACAATAGACTCTAAGCTATATGACATGTATAGAAGCAATAATTAAGAGTGTTTTCATGTTCACAAAATACACACTTAGAGGTCATTTGAAAACCACAAGCTCGTAGAATATCAACAAACGGAAGGCAATTGTTGATTAATTTCCAGATCATAATTGAGATTTTAGGAGGAAGCAAGTAATTCCATACCTTTTGTAAAGCTGGCCTTTCAGATCTTGATGGAGTAAGAATTTTATATGCAGAAGAGATAGAGAACTTATCTGTTTTCTCTGGTGTCCATATTAAGCAATCTTCATAAATGAAGAGTTCTATAGGTTCATGCAAGATAGAGATAATATATGCAGGTAATCCCCCTCTCAATTGGGGAATGATTTCATGTTTTGTTGCCTGAACTAAGCAATGGTGAGAGATTGTAAAGGTCTTTCATCCATTGATGTCCAAAGGTCAGTCAAAAAACCTTTTCTTGTCCAATTGCATAACCGGAAGTAAGAGCTACTATTACCTACATGGACCCTCATATTTGCTTTTGCCATAGAGTTAACTCGTGTGACCCTATTCCAAGGATCCGAAGATCTTTTTGATTTTGGGAAAGACCAAATCAAATTTGCCCTTAGGGTTTTACCTAATTGAAGTTTCCAGTGAAGCTTTAGTGAAAAGCTTCTGATTATGGTCTGCATGCATCTGAAGTTCAGGCCATTTTGAAGCTCGGGGAAACAAAGAGATGGCCATGATTTCCAATGATTTCTTTTTTTTCTTCCTCTGATTCATCCCACAGAAAATCCCTAAAGATCTTTTCCATAGCTTTTATAACCACTTTTGTAGGTGCCATCAAAAGTGGGAACTCTTCAAATAAAACCGTTCACTAATTAATCTAAAAGAATATTTTATATGTATCATAAATACAAAATAATTACAATCTCTAAAAAATAATCATTGTAAATTCTAACTATAACTAAATCAACAAAATCTTCTTAAATGTGTATAATGTGTTTCGTTCACAACTTTACCTCTTTTTAAAATTAAAAAAACCATTGAAATTATATGTAAACAAAGCTTTTGTAAAATTGAAATTGCATCAATCCTATTCAAAATATTTTTTGTTTAATATTTTAAATATACATGTATCACTCATGTAAAAATAATTAAAACTTCTTAATAATAATTAATTTCAATTCTAAGTAAAAGTAAATTTTAAAATAAAATTATTTCTTTCATAGCGTTTATTTTATATTATTTTGAACATAAATTCTAAAACTCTAATCCTGAATCCTTGCATCAAATAAGATTTTGGCAGAATTCGAAATGAACAAATTATATTCAGTTGTTCATATTTATCTTCTTTTATAATTTTAATTCAAGATTCTAATTTAACTGTAGTCAAGAATTCTACGTAAGTATTGCAACAACAAAACTTATGCTCACCACAAACCTCGTCAAAACAAGGAGGATCCAAAAGAACAAAAGTTTTACATAAGATTATTAGGCAAGAAAAGTTCTTAGAATCTCCAGAACTGGAATTACAAGAGGAATCTTCTCTTCTACATCTGTTCACTGACCATTCTCATTCTCTGCTGTGCCTTCTCTGTGTAATCCCATAATGTATCCCCAGCTTTTTCCACAGCCCCATACTGAAAAGTGAAGAAAAGATCAGTAAACTTTAAGAGATCGAAAACTTTCTATTTAAGGCATACTACCCGAACCTTTTGATGGCTGCTCGATCCAAGGGCCGTTCATTACAGTCAGTGCAGTGACTGCCTCGCTGTATTCCAGGTTAGGAAGCAGCTTCGGAGTGACTAAGAAGCACCTACAGACATTGGAAGTAAAAACTTTGGCGGGAGAAAGACATCGTAGAAAGGAAAACTCAAAGAGACCAACATCAAGTTTCCATGGCACAACTACACACTAAGTTGGTATGAAGGCGAAGGCATTTTTACATACAAAAATAACAACAATGGATTTAGACTTTCGATGAAACAGCATAGTAGATGTCACAACATATACCCCCCCAAAAAGGTCCTTTAAATACTGTTTCCCTTTATACAGAATCCTGAAAACATAATTGTAGGAGAAGTTATGGTCCGATCATTTGCTTGCCTGGACTAATTTTTCCAAAATGCAATAGAATTCGTACAGTATGGAAATATAACACTAGTCGGGAAGCAAAGAAAGCATCCATAAAAAACTGGAAGACAACAACTAGACAAATATTTGCTTTCATCTTTTTAATAGTAATGATCCCAATGAGTACTGCCAGTGATTGCTCAAGAAGATAACTCATGACAATTAACAATCATGAAAGGGTTGACATTTTACAACTTACTGTGGCGTATTTGGCTTACTAGCTGCTCTGACTAATTGCTGAAACATCTTTCTCTCATTTACAGGGTCCATACCTTTGGAGAAGCAAATAATAACGATGAACAACTTTGACAGTATCTGCTACAATAAATTTAAGCAGGACATAAGTAGGGCATTTACCAACCTTGGTTTATCTCATCAACAACCCTAAATGGGCAATTTGTCAGGTCTTGCAGAGAAACAAGATAGAGAATGGTCGCCACAGAACGCTCCTATGAAGAAAAAAGAGTATGAAAATAACAGCTTGTAAAATATGATAAACTAAGATCCATATAGCAGTCATACCCCTCCAGATTGATGTTGGGAACTGAGAACCTGTAGTTGTCCAGCCTGTCTGAGGATAGAACGCCAGATAAATTAAAACAAGAGTGATCTAGCAATTAGGAACTATGACGACAGGTTATCACAATTACTGCATAAAATTTAGTAAACTGAGAGGACAGATTCGTCCTTGTTTCTCTTTAAGTTTTTCTTCAGTGAGCAAGTGCAAAAGTAATGCATATAGATAACGCTCGATGGTCATTCTATGATGTGCCATATCCGGTTAATAAAAAACCAGTGCTACCGTTCATATGCTTTACATTCAGGTTGACAAAGTAATGTATACTCCGTCCCAGTATTTCTTGCTTAATTTGACTTTTGAAAGTCAACTGCATCAATGTTTAACTATTAGTATCTTTATTTATGAGTGCAAAAAAATTCTAGAAAAATTATAATTTAAAAATACATGTAACGATGAATCCAACAACATATAATACAATAATAGTCTTACATGTATAATAATAGAATATAATGGTCGAAGTTGGGTTAGTTTGACTTTCAAAAGCCAAATTAAGCAATAAATAGTGGGACGGAGTATTTAAGTAACTAGAAAGGGAAAAATTAAAAGAACAGAAGAGGAATTAAACCAAGAAAAAAATTACCTAAACTTTACTTTAATTAATATCCCATATTGAGCAAAGTCTGTGCCCCGCTCATCTGAAAACAGACCAATTAATACTAGAATAAAAATTTATCGTTTACTGAAATTGAATTTGTAATAACAAAATACTTACCAAGAGAGACTTCTCCAGCAACAGCCATTTCTTGAAAGTTACAGCTGAAAGTCTCATTGATTTGACTCACCAGGTTTTTCAATGTTGAAAGCCACCTCCCCTGCAGATTCATGAAATTGTCATTTAAACAACTTGATGAATGAATTGGTTCAAGTGTGCAATATCTTACGCTGCTAACTTCTTTCCAGATCATCGATAACGTTTGACTTCAACCTTTGGTGTGTAGGTTAGGTACGTGTCCTTTTTTTTCTTATTATTTTTATTAGCTGCCTAAAGAGCAGGCAGTTGGTAAATCTATGAAAAGCAGTGGTCTTTCTAACATTGATTCTATTAGTATAAGTAGATAATTGCAGTGGTAACTGTGGTCTAAGAGATTCAGTACAACCTTCAGTGAACTGATATCCTCTAAATGTGAAGCCAAATCCTTTTCATCTGCTTCCAGCTTCTTTGCCAGTGTGTCTATCTGCAGAATCATTATAACGAGGCCTTACAGGTTGAGGTAGCTGAAACACAATAACTTGCAACAGTACATTACCTTCACCAGGCGGCTTTCATACTGTTCCAGCACATTTGGATTAAAGCAAAGAAGAGAGTTTGCTTGAGAAATTGTATCATGAATAGCAGCCTCCAAATCCTCAATAGTGGAGGGCAACTACAAGTTGATTGCAAATATTTTAGTCAGTGTGCACCTGAGACTGATGAAGCACTTATTGAGGATAGTTGAATTTGAGAACTGATTACTCGTCAGTCAGTAGGTTTGATAAGTCACAAGTATGCATGCAACATTTTTGTTTTCCATGAAAACAGTCAGACTCACATCAGATTCACTTATTCTTTCCTTAAGAAATGCACTGGCCGCACACTTATCAACATTTGTATTTTTTGCTGAATTTCATCTCTGGGAAGGGTATATCAACAACACTATCTCAGAGTCAGGTCCATACCTCAAGAAATGCCTTCTTCAGTTCAGGAGTTAGCTTAGCAATTGACTCTGCATGCCTCTTGGCATCTGAGAGTTGCTCACGGCAGCTCTCTGCTTTTTTCTTGCCTGATATAACATGAATTAAAGATATTATTCAGCAGAAGGAATAAACATGTACCCATAAACACAGGCGTACAAGCTAAGTTAGAATCATTACTTTAGGCAAAAGATTGAAACTAAAGCAAAAAAACAATAAATCTTTCAACATCTAAAGACAACTTAACTCCCCTCAAAAGCAGTTGGCAATGGGCTGGGGCGGGTGCAGATTATGGTACATCCATACCCATGCCCATGCCCACCTAAAATTTTCGTACCCAAACCCGCCCCATCACCCACTTGAGTCTCTCTACCCACTTCATACCCATTGTACTCATCCCACTTGTATCTCCAAAAATAGCTAAAATCAACTCTTTTTTTGTAACTTTAATATTAAAATTTAATAAATATATTTACATGAAAATACAATAGGTAAGCTATGTGCAATATGAATAAATAAATTAATTAATTAAATTAGCGGGTATATAACGGGTTTAGTGGGGTGGGCAGGGCGGGGCAGGGATGGGGCAGGTGTGAATTAATATCCACGCCCGACCCACTACCCATGGCGGGTATGATTTTCATACCCATACTCGCCCCATCACCACCAAAACTACCTCCATACCCGCCCCATTGGAGCTGATGCGAGGCGGACCTCCACCAAAACCCGCCACACTACCATCCCTAAATTATTCAATAGCCATTATTAGAATTCCTACATGCGCAGCTCTCCTTAATTGAACAAAATTATTGATATTCAAACAAATCACAGTACTGGACTCCCATTTAGCATACAAAAATAGACAATCAATAATGGTATAAATTCCATGGTTGTTTTGACCTAATTATTACACTTTTCTTCCTAGGGAGGATACAAAACTTAAGAGGATGTGACTAAGGAACAAAATTTTGGTATCCACCAATAGAAGAAGACAAACAACCAAATCAACATGAACGATTCCTTCAATTTTAAAACCTATTACAAGCATCACAAAATGATGAAGACACAAAAGAACCATAATGAGAAAAGGAAGTGAAAGAAAAAGCAGAGACTAAATCATAGTGGAATATAGATACAGCAACATATGCAGCCAGCCAGCCATCATACAATTGGGTGGAGGGGAGAAGAGAGGATGAGATAATGGCTTACAAGTTTCATAATGCATAGATGCTTCCAGTGCTAACTTCTCTTCGTGTTTCATGTTGGCCTCCAGCTCTTTGATCTAATAAAGCCATAACAACCAAAATCATAAATTGCAACGAGAGAAAAAGAAACAATAGATAACTACAAATGTTGGATACATCAACTAGACAGCTCTAGAGATCCAAAGTGTGTACAAGATTCAGTTGATTAGAGGAAGACTAGAAAAACAACCCACAAAAAACATCAATAGGCATATATAGTTACAATGTAGTTTATTGGAAAACAGAAGTATATACTTTAGGTATCACATATACCGTCATATAAATCACACTAAGTTCAGCATTAACATCAAGGACAACAGAAGTACCTTATGTTCAAGTTCTATCAAGGCCATCGTTTTTTCAGTCAAGTCTCTTCGATGAATAACTGCCTGATTTAGTAAAGTCTACATGGAGGGAAAACAAAACCAAGAGACCAAACATTGAATGAAGAGACATCATGTCAAAAACAGGAAGATATTCTGTCATACAGATGCTCATTATGTTTCACCTTCAATGTTTCAGAGGCTAGTTTGAATCGGCGTGTCTTCAGTCCATCAACCTCTTCAGTTAGCTTTGCCAGGGAAACATCAAGGTTTTCCTGCTTCTCCAGGGATTCCAACCTCAACCTCCATTGTCCTAAATAATGAGAGGATCTGTTACGCTCAGATCAAATTTTAAAAATTATTATTATAGAGTAAGAAAAGGGAGGGGGTGAGCCTCCATGGAAATTTATCGATCAATACTTACTGACATGGCTTTCCTTTTCTTGACGTTTCTTCTTCTCATTCTGGATTTGGTTAAGTATTTCTTCCTGGAAATGATGTCATAGAACTGCTAGGTTGAGCATTAATGGCCAAAGAACAATTTTACATACACACAAACATTGCAAGTAGCCACATTACAGTCCCAGTACAGCAATAGCAACAAAACATTTATCCCACTATGTGGGATAGGCTTTACCACTCACATCTTGCCACTTTGCTTAGTCGAAACATATTCAGTTGTTCATATTTATCTTCTTTCATAATTTTGAACTTATTCTCTAGGCCTCCCTCTTCCGATTTTAATATGGTTTTTGAAGTTCTCTAATTTCTTCCTGTTTTACTGAGGCATTTGAGTGAGTGTCAGAACTATCATAGGTTGGTTTCTCATTTTTCTCATCTCTCTGAGCCAGTAGCCTATCTGTGATTCGCTTCTACTATATTACTACTTATTTTATAGAACCTAGTGTATCCACAAGTTCATCCAACATTCTCATTTCATGAATTTGTAGCGGTGAAACATAGTTTATCTTACCTTGATTTCATGAATTTTAATTTTTGACTTCAGAAGTTTAACTTGTCTACTAATTCCATCCTGACTGAATACCATGTAACAATAGTATTGCTTCCCTGATTTTCTCATATAATAGACCCTAAATATCCATGTGTTAGGGCATTCTAGGATGCTCTAGGGGTTTCTCATTTTCCCTTTCATTCAATCCCTTGGCTCATCCCAATATTTCTAATGCAGCCCTATATTTCTATTGCATTCGGTACGTATTTTGTCTGACCTAGTGTATCAAGATGTTTATCAGAACATTCTCATTTCTACTGCTCTCATTTTGTGTCATGTTTATATTCTAAGCCCCCCAAAGTTCCAAACATCAACCCATTTCTATTTCGTCTCTAACGCATTAGTTACTTTTCATTTAAAACCAAGTGTACACAGAAGTTCATCAGAACTACCAGATTGTTTTGTTTTATGTTTAAATTTATGGCAACCCAGAATATCAAACATTTCAAAAATGAAAGACCCTAACCATTTAGAAATTTCAGTTAATTTAATTTATGCTCATCAACTTTTAGCCATATCCATGAGTTACTTGGCTATTATTAATGTAACTTTCCTTAACTTCGATTTTAGCTCTGTTCATGATGAGATATATAGCTCTCCTGAGATATATCATGCCATTGATTAAAACCATAGCATATGCCAAAGAGCGCGCTTAGTTTGTAGTGATCTTGCTGTTATTCAAGCAAACAGGTACACAGACTGACTAGAAAACTCAAAAATTGCATCACATCAGCAATAGTATTAGCAAAGACAATTTATTTTGAAAGAAAATATCACATCAATTTTGACTTACACGTTCTTTTCGAAGTGTGGCT
>JAULKM010000013.1:4142786-4158572 GCA_032355605.1 Rubia tinctorum
ACTATTTGGAGATACTGCACAAGTGACAAGTTGGCAACCAATAATTACTTTGCTAACTTGTATGTCAATTTATATATTCAAAGTGACTTCAGAAACAAGTGTGAATGACTAATGAGGAATTGAAATGAACATATGCAAATGATCACATCTTCATTAAGGGCTAATATGGTTATGTGGGTATTCAAAAGTGGTTAGAGAAAAAATCGGAATTGAACAAATTTCTGGGAGAAATAGAATGGACCAGTTTCTTACAGAAAATATAGGTACTTCTATTATCACTCACTGTGTAATATATCACTTAGTTTAGCAATAAGGACAGCAGAAGTACCTTATGCTCAAGTTCTATCAAGGCCATTGTTTTTTCAGTCAAGTCTCTTCGATGAATAACTGCCTGATTCAGTAAAGTCTGCACGAAGGGAAAACAAAACCAAGAGACCAAACATTGAATTAAAAGACGTCAAGACAAAAACAGGAAGATATTTTGTCATACAAATGTTCATTATGTTTCACCTTCAATGTTTCAGAAGCTAGTTTGAATTGGCGTGTCTTTAGTCCATCAACCTCTTCAGTGAGCTTTGCCAGGGCAACATCAAGGTTTTCCTGCTTCTCCAGAGTTTCCAACCTCAACTTCCATTGTCCTAAACAAGGAGAGGATCTGTGATGCTCAGACAAAATTTAAAAAAATCATAATGATAGAGTAAGAAAAGGGAGGGGGTGAGCCTCCATGAAAATGTATCCATCAATACTTACTGACACGGCTTTCCTTTTCTTGACGTTTCTTCTTCTCATTCTGAATCTGGTTAAGTATCTCTTCCTGAAAATGATGTTATAGAACTGTTAGGTTGAGCACTAATGGCCAAAGAACAATTATACATACATGCAAACATTGCACTAGGCAAATGTAGCCAATAATAGCAAAACATTTACCCACCATGTGGGCTAGGCTTTACCACTCACATCTTGCCATTTTGTTTGGTCGAGAGATATTCAGTTGTTTATATGTATCTTCTTTTATACTTCCGAACTTCTCCTCTAGGCCTTCCTCTTCCTCTTTTGATATGGTTTTTGTAGTTCTCTATTTTCTTCCTGTTGTACTGACGCATTTGAGTGAGTGTCAAAATCTTAGGTTGTTTACTTATTTTCCCATCTATCTGAGCCGGCAGCCTATCCATGATTCGCTTTTAATTTATTCATTACTTATTTTATCTAACCTAGTGTATCCACAACTTCATCCAACATTCTCATTTCTACTACCCTCATTTTTGTTCATGCATGTATGTTGTCAGCCAACATTAGTAACTGTAAAGCATAGTTGATCTTACCACGATTTTATGAATTTTTATTTTTGTGACTTTAAAGGATTAACTTGTCCACTGATTCCATCCCGACTGAATACCAAGTAACATTTGTATTACTTCCACAGTTTTCTCAAATAATAAACCCTATATATCCATGTACTGGGGGATTTGAGGATGTTCTAAGTGCATGTGTGTGTGTGTGTATTTATATATATATATATGAACCATTTTCCTGTTCATTCAAGCCATCGGCCCCTCGTATTTCTAATGCATTCGCTACTTATTTTGTCTAACTAAGTGTATTAGGAAGTTTATCAGAACATTCTCATTTCTGCTGCTCTCATTTTGTGTACATGTTTATATTGTAAGCCACCCAAAGTTCCAAACATCAACCCATCTGTATTTCATTTCTAAGGCATTAGTTACTTAACATGTAGAACCAAGTGTATACTGAAGTTCATCAGAACACTCAATTCTACCAGACTCTGTTGTTTTATGTTTAGATTTTTGGAATGGAAGACACTAACCATTTACAAATTTTCAGTTCATTTAATTTATACTCATCAACTTTTAGCCGTATCAATGAGTTACTTGGAAATTATTAATGTCACTTTCCATAACTTGGATTGTAGTTCTATTCATAGTAAGAAGAAGATATATTTGATTATAATAGCTCACCCAAAAATTCTGATTCGGCATTTACTCTTTTATTTGTCATCATCACATAAATTAAAAACATTAAATATGCAAAAGAACGTGCATAGTTTGTGGTGATCTTGTCTATTATTCAAGCAAAAAGCCACAGGCCTCAAACTGAACCATGATGTAGATCTATATTATTACGACATTCACTTAAGTCAATCCGACTGGACCGACACGTTGAAAACCCTCAGGAATCACGTGTTGAGGCAAAACCAGCTGCTAAGGTGTTGGTTGGATTTACATTACACGGATTACCAGAATACCATATGGTGGCGAATGAGAAAATGGAGAAGGTCAGAGATGAGGAAGTCGCAGATGGGGGAGGGGGTGTGGAGTGAAATGAGTGATATTTTGTGCTACATTACAATAATGCGATGTTAAAAGTTACCTTTCCCCTTTTCTTCGTCAAATAAGCCTTCAGATTTAAATACCAGTGTAACGGCATACAACATTTTTGACTATTAAACCTAATGACATGATCTCTGATTTTCATCCTGACCATTGAAATAATCTACATTCATAATGACCACAAAATGCAAAAATTGCATCACATCAGCAATGGTATGAGAAAAGACAATAACTTTTGAAAGGTGAGATAGCATAAATTTTGACTTACCCGTTCTTTTCTAAGTGTGGCTGCATGATTCTCCAAACGTATACTCACACTCACTTTGAAGAGTTTCAATATTTTTACCCAAAGAAGAGACAGAATTCGCATAGCCTGTCATTTTTGACTTGAGACTATCGATTTCTCGGACATCAGCGTCTGCTCAGGAATCAATTTTTCAATTTGAGTAGGAAATTTCACAGTTTGATTTCTTAATCAAATTGATGTAGCACAACACAATTAATGACAAGAAACATACTGCACAAAAGAAGACGAGCCGGTGGCACTGAATCCACTGAAACAGATACATGACTACCATAGCAAGAACGATTCCACCTGTAATGGTTCTCTGGAGTCCAGAGACTCATTATTCCCGACCTTTGTACATCGCTAGCCCTTTGGTCAGTTTCTTTGGATCCAATGTACTGGGTGAACCAAGATAAACATAAGCAAATTAGAGTTAAGAAGCTGATTGCAGAAAAAACTTCCAGATATGATTCGTAAGTTCAAGTCATTATATTTGAGAAAAGAAAAACAAACCGGATTTTCCAGCCCAAACTGGCTGATTAAAACTTCTCTGACAGCACGAGGAGCATCGAATATTTCGTTGAGTCTGGAGTATACACCAAGCATTTTCATCTACTTAAGACAAGAAGAGGATACATAAATCTTGCAAATAATATTCCTTTTGTAGATTATGGGCCATGTCTCTAATGTTACCTCATCAGTCACTTGAAAATGTGCCCTGCCATGACCATCATCTCCAACATGATTTATAATTGGAATGTCAAATGACCGTAAATTTTCAACAAGGTAATCACGATCACCAGGATCCTGGGTTATAAATGCCTGGATTGCAGTATTCATTTAAGTATGGGTCATTAAACTATATTGTAAGAACTTTGAAAGAGTCCCAAAGACTTCATATATCAGGAGTTATCAGGAGTTATATGGTAACCCTATACTTTTTGACCAAAGTGATCAAAAGTATATGTTAACCCTAAAGACTTCATAACTTGATGATCCGTGCAGTGAAAAAAAGAATGGGGAGGAAGAAACTTTAAAGGGATCCAATTTGCAAAAACCTTTGCAATTTCAAAAACATTTCCAAAAACAAAGAATCTGAGGATGGAGAAAGCAGGCACTTAAGCAGTCCAAAATTTAGAAGCTGAATTCCAATTCAGAGCTACTATTTCTTTCCCTTAACCATTTCCATGATTTTCAGTCCAGATGGCTAACCAATATTATATTTTCGACATTCGCTTGCAATGAGTATTCGAAGTTTTCATATTCTGGGTGAAAGGGAATCCAAATCATATGATAGTATAATATATTCTTCCATCCCACTGTTTTTGTCCTATTTGTCGGTCATAATTTTCAAAACATATTTGACCTTCGATAACTTGGCACAGGTCTTTTTGTGCTCTCCCCCGATTCACAATACGTATAATTAATGCGTATAGAGAGTTGATAAATGGAAAATACATATTCCAATAAATCTAAGAGTTTCTCTCATGATACATTATCACTTGGATATTAATTGAATTTTATGCTCAAATGTGTTTTGAATATCATCAGTAAAATAGGACAAAAATAGTGGACGGAGAAAGTAATACTCCCTCTGTCCCAGATAAAATGGCATGTTTGCTTTTGAACCAATTTTTAAGGAGAGCAGATGGCAAGGAATAATTGTGGAAAAGTAGGGATATATTGGGAAAGCAGTGGTCCAATCTTATAAATGTTAAACTTAAAGAGGACATTGTGAGAATTTAACAATACATTCTGTCATTTTGAGTAATTTTCAAAGTATGTCATTTTAGTTGGGACGGACATGTTCAAAAATAAAAATCTTCAATAAAAGTTGCAGTTGCCACATGCTCGTAAGACCGCAGTTGCCTTTATTATTATCAATATTATTATTATTTCTATAAAATTGTCTTCCACTGTTTACCAGAAACAGTCCGAGAAATCATAATCACCGGGTTGAATCATATTAATACGACTCTAATAAAACCTAAATCTCAACCTTAAATCAAGAGCTCCTGAATTTAGATCATACCTTCCACATATAGTTCTGAACTTGACCCTCTAAGAAGTCTGCATGAACCCGATTTGGGACATTAACCTACACCAGAAATTACCCAGTAATATTCGCAACAACAATATACTCTCATCAAAAATTAAATAATACTCCAATAGTTATTACACTGCTGCACCTCAAGGAGTACTGGACCATAAATCTCTTTTTTGAAATGCTGGCGATGATCCTGTACCCATTGGTATTCCTCAAATATCTTTACAGCACCAGAATTCTTCAAGGCCTGTAAGCCTTTGTGATTTGTATTTTCCATCTTTTTCAGCCTAACACAGTTTTCAAACAGAGTTAAATAAAGTAAAGAGATCATATTGGAACTACATATAGAAATTTGAGTATTCCTACCTGTCCATGCATTGATCCAGATTTTTCCTATGATATGCTCGTTCCTTCTCCTTTGACATCTTATCCGACTTAATTTCTCTAGCAGTCTTATCTAGCTCATTAATTTGAGATATCAGTTCATCCTAATCATCAGTGAGTTCAGTGCAGCACGAGAATAAGAATCAGCTCAAACGTCGGAGAGAAAGATAGAATTCTACACTACACCAATAACCATGGAGAAAATATAACCTACAAGTATGTCCTTAGGATGTTCAAATGGTGGAAGATTGTGAGGTTCAGATTCGGCAGCATTAAGTTTTTCCTTAGTTTGAGCAATTTTCTGCTGACGTGATTCTTCTTGGGTCTTTAACTCTTCCATGTCGTTATATTTTCCTCGCACTTGTACTGCCTGCAAATATGGAAATACCAAATTAGGATCAAGCACAGGTAACAGAAAGATATAAAAAATAAAAATATTCCAAGTACACGGATTCAAACCAGTGTGTTATCGTCTTCCACAATTTGCAAACGTCTCTCAGCATTTCCATCTAAATACTCCATGGCCTTTTTACATATATTATCTAGCACCCTTTTCTCGTCTTTGAGTGCCCTGCAAGTTAATAATTTTATGGATCACATGTCAAAATCTTAGGAATGAAAATAGCCAACAAAATCAGTGCTTCACATCAAAGTCATAAGATAGTTCCACCAAGTTCTCAAAATCAAGCTTTGGACATACAAATCCAACACAATCTATAATTTGGGCAAGGAGATCCTTGAGGGAAAAAATGATGATAAATTGTATTTCAATCAAAGAAATTCCTTGTATAAAAAATGCAATTATCCAAAGAAAGGACGAAACCCAACAAATCAAAATCAAAAGCATTCACATATTAGCACAAAATAATATTATAGGGGAGAAGAGTAGTTAAAGTTCCCTCACTCAATTGGTTTTTTATGCTCATGTGCGACTTTTGCAGCTTCAAGTAGTTTCCCCTTTGCTTCTTTCTCAAACTCTTGAGCATCCAGATATTCTTTGTTCTTAATGTCATATTGCAACCAAGGAAACTTCTTCTTCATTGACTCTACCTATTATGAGGCAATTAGCGAAGCAAATGGTTAGTCAAAACGTTTATATCTGGTAAATGAAATATGATGCAAAAGCAAGTACCATACTTGCAAGAGGAGTTCATCTCGTTGTCGTACATGTTCAACATCTTTTTCTAGCATATCATTTTGCTCCTTTAGTTGCTTGAAAGATTTTCTATTGTTCTTAACAGCCTAAAATATGCCATTAAAACTATTAGCCCTTAAAAGGAAAACGATACTTCTCATTTTATAAGCAAATACTATTCAAATTCCTCATGCACCATATAATGAATGGGAAATTTCCTCAAAATAGGTAAATTAGCAACTGACTCGTTCAAGTGTCTTTAGCTCTTGACTTTTTTTAACAATGGATCGATGCAGCACTGGTAGTTGCGGATCTCCAACTGCTTTCTCAGTCTCCTCAAGAAGTTGCACTGGACTTAACTTAGCAAACTCGCAAACTCGGTCTTGTGGAAGGAACTAACACCATCACCAACAAACATCGAAACGTAACATAAGAGAAATATACCAACTCACAGTTAAGAAGCAGAATATAAATGGTATGCTGAAAAAGAAAGCTCTGTGCTTATGGAGTAGAAACATCCATCACACTGGTCGCAGATTCAATTGATCAGGATTCAAAACTCAGTAAGAGGCCCTGCACAACCAAAACTAATAGTAACAGGGTTTTCCATAATGTTGGAAATTGTAACTCAGCTAGAAATCTGGTCCTACCCTTAGGCTGGATATCTAGTCCAATTCTCAGGGATATGCTAACAGTAATTAAGCCTTCATTTGTAAATTTCCTTCATTAAACCTTGTGTTGAAGGTGTTGTATACCAGCCATATTTAGCAGTAAAAATAATATTTTTCAACTTTCTCCCAAGTTTTAATATAATTCCATATTGGTAGCTCAGAAGAAAAGGAGAAAATATTATTCAGACAGATAAATCACTCATTCAATAAACCGAACAGTTCAATGATAGTGAAAGGGAGGATGTAAGTCATGTGAAAACCACTAGTTCAAAAAGGTTTAAAAACTGTTACTCCCTCAGTTCCATTGCTACCTTCACATTTTGTTCGGGCACATACATTAAGAGAGGAGTATATGTGGGGAGAAATATGGAGAGAATGAAAAGAATAACGAAAAGAAAGCAATATAAATGATTGGATGAGAATAAGTTGACTTTCGCCAAAAGAATAAAAGAGCAAAGTGTGAAGATTGGTAAGGTACAGCCCAAAAAAGAAAGCAGGAAGCCAGCAATGGGATGGATGGAGTCTCTCTTCAGCAGACAGTTTAAATTAGACGTATCAAAGGAAAGGCATCTGATTTTTTATATATATATTTAACAATGCAACTGGCGTACAAACATTGGCCAGACATACATCAGGTGAAATAATATGATTAAATGTTTAAAAAAGAAAAACGTGCACAAACATGAGGAGCAGTAAATTTGTAATATCTCCATTTGAGTTTTCAAAAAAAAAATAGGGTGAGGACAATGCAAACAGACAGAATTTTAGTCAAAAGAGTTCAGAAAGCTCACTTGAGTCAAATTGTTCACTTGGATGTTGAACCTTTGAACTGTTTCAGTTACATCCCTCTTGGGCACAACTTTTCCTGAGGCAAAAACATTAGATGTTAGTAACTTTCCATAATATTCATTAAATATGCAAAAGTAACATTGAGGTTACTTGCATTTATGCTTTAGGTAAAGTTTTGTATAGGACAAAAATGCATGAAGGTACAACAATAATTTGCGTAAATGCCTTAATCCTCAGGAAAGATTACAAAAATATTTATAATGTGTTTGCATTTCTCAAGAAAATGCTCAACTGTAGCCAAAGGCAATTAAGCTATTCATCCTGAGAGCTGCCTTTTGAACAAGAACAGATTATAAGATGTCTATAAGAGAGCCTGGACAAGCTCCAAGATGAATGAAGGAGCATACCTTCCAGTAATCATAGATCATCATAAACACCAGTTATGTTTTACTGTTCAAAGTGTTAGACGACTATATATAAACATGAAAACAAGTGGGTGGTGGAAATGAAAGTGTTGAGAATCTTGAGATGGATGAGTGGACATATTAAGTTAGATAGAATGCATGATAAAACTATTACAAACAATTAGGACGTTTAGCGAGGCCACTAAATGCCTCCACAACGACAGGTAGAAAATAGAGAACAACTAAAATGGAATAAATAGGGAAGGGGAAGAAACTAGGCATGAGGCTATAAAGTAACAATGCTATGTGTCTCATTCAAACATGATGGCAAGATGCGTTCCATAGATCCGATCTCACATAGTGGGATACACGGTTTGTTACTCGGTAAACACAAGCTACATATCCTCTCCTTGAATCCCAATTTCAATGGAATTCTATCTATTCAAGCTTCCCAATCCATACCCCACCACCACTTTCATGAGGATATCAAGTCTCAGTGAACTATGCAGAGAGTTACAAGAAGTTAACAATAAGATAGAGAGTTGATAGTGGAAATCTAATAGATATTGGAAGGAGAATCACCACTCAAAATCCACTCAGACTTGTTATTTATGTCTATCTTCCGCATGATGGTAATATTTTCCTCATTACCTTCGCCTGTCAAGGTTATTTTGATGAATCCAGATTCCTCCCCACGTTTTACATATGCACCAACACTTGCTGCCCTCCCCAACACCTGCACTTATGCAAATAATGTCAACATTGTGGAAAAAGATGAAATTATATTTCACGTAACACGAATCTCCATAAATATTACCTGGGGATCACCACCAAGACCAAGTGCAATAGCACAAACAAGAGAACTCTTACCAGACCCATTGGGTCCAATTAAAAGATTTAGTCGTGGTCAGGGGCACTGGATTGCACTCCCAAACGTCATAAAGTTGCAAACTTCTATAGCAATTATGTTTCCAGGCTTATAGTCTTCTTTATCTCTGGAATTGAGAAGTAGAATGAAACATAGGCAAGAGTTAACGACCTCTTTAATCTTCCCTCCCTAAGAAAAAACTGGGGTTGAAACTTGACCAACATGAAATAAACTCATAAATGCTCTAAACTAACAAAAAAACCAGTTTTACTAGGGTTTAGAAGCCTCTCACACTGAAGGCACCCTATTCTCATGCCAAGAGAATCAGTACCGTGTAATAATACTGGCAAGAGTAAGGCAAACTCTTTGAGAAGGACACTAAAGTAAACAATTGAAGAACAAATCCACCACCCAAAGGAAACCACAAGGTGTAAGAGTTTATGGAAGTTACTATCGGCACCAAAAGATGTCCACCCAGGGGATATGAGTACATATACACTTCACTGAATCCACCAAAGAGATAAGAGTGAAGATGAGAAAATGAAACCTTCTATTCAAGGAGCCCGAGGCTACATTTAGAATCAAATTCAAGCCATTTAATTCCTCCCTCCATCCCAAAATGTTAGACCCCTTCTGGTAATACAAAATAATGAGAAATCGATTTAATGGTTAATTGCGTTACACCCAACAAATTAATCTAATTGTTATAGGGTCCATTTTGTGCTTCTACATGTTTTAAGATGAAAATTCATTCAATCAGCTAACATGGACATTGTTTAAGACAGCTAAATATCGAAATTTCAATCAACATTTTAAGACTGAGGAAGTATTAAAAAGAGCAAGGCCTTATCTATACCATTAAATATAACGAAAAATGTTTGCTTTTTCTTTTTTTGGGGAATCCTAATCACATTATCAAAAAGTTCCTTAGATAAAGATACTTCTGGAAAACTAAGAGAAATTTGATACCATATCCCACCAAGAACTTTGAAGGCTAAAAGCAGCCAAGCCATCCGGCTATTGTGATTTCTGGTGCCATGGATTCACACAACCATTTCAAGTGTTTTCGAGTGTTAACAAGAAAATTTTGACAAGTAGGTAAAACAAACAAAGAGAGATATTTTCTTCTATACGCAAGCACAAGATGCCATAGTGTTCTGAAGAGCCTAAAGTCAAGAACAAAACAAGGATTCAAAAGTCTAAACCCCCTGAGACTAAAACAGTAGTTAACATTTAAAGAAAGAACCCAAGTCACATTCAATCCTTGAGTTAAGATAGCACTAGTTTAGCTTTTACCTTCTTTTTTTTGTTTGTGAGATTAAAATCGACTACTGAAATTACACAGGACCCAGATGCTAGCACAGAAGAACCCAAATGTGCAGAGAAACACCAAACGTCAGAATTCATACAAAATGCAACCATCTACAGCTATGATAAAGTACTAATAATTAATAAAATACACAGTTGCAGTTTTTGGAAATTTTATTCTCATTTTTTTTATTACAATCATGACATACGATATAAGGCAAAAGGCATCCATCCACTGCAAAGATGCACCAGTGCTTGGATAGCAAAACGATACTCGGAAGATCCGGTCCCCTCCACATAAATCATCACTGGAAGTTTTAAAGCATCAGATGTGGGATGTTTAACCACGTACTATGGATATACTAGCATATAAAAATAAGAGAATACAATCACTAAATTTCTACTCCACAATTCAGCTTGAGTTATTAGAAATCATTGACATCCAAATACAATTATAAGAGGTCACGATTCCATAGAAGAAGACATCGCAGAGGCTCTACAACTTTCCGACGACTGTACATTTGAGTTGTGAACTGCTTCAAACTCAAGTACGATAGAGATGCACATAACACGAAACTTTATCTGAATAATCCCACAAGATTTAACAAAACCAAAACTTCGAGAGAATTTAAACAGGACGAGAAAGTAGCGGGTTCAAACCTAATGATTCTAGGCCGCTTGGGCTGGGGTTCCGCCATCGAACGACGGAATTGATAGGCGTGCAGAGTGCGAACTCTTAATGGAGGTCTCGACGGATGGGAGAGAGCGAGAGGAGAACCACCGGAGGCCGACCGCCGGTGTCACCAGGACATACGCGAGGTCCGAAGATAAACGCTTCGGCTTGTCTACAGTCTATGAAAATTGGCGCCAAAAAGTAGTTATACCCGGCTCCCAATAAGTGAAGTTTGTATAGTCCGTGTCTTTCAATTCCATAAGTCCTGGAAAAACCAAGGTTTAACGTGTAAATTAGAAAAAATGAAAATAAAATTTTCGGGTTGTATGAACCGGGTTATAAAATTTACAACTGCTACACGTTGCATAATAAAATTTTAATATTGCAACAAAGATTTTTTTACCTTTTATTATTATAATTAAACCACGTCTTTCCATAAGACTATGGAAAGACCGTCTTTCCCAAGAATTTGCCAAGTTTGTATCGTATGAATTTTCTCACTAAATATTAAAAAGAAAAAGAAATGGCAAAAATTTTGGGAAAGAAAAATGTCTTGTGATTGACCTTCTCACAGACCAATGATTAATGTACAATATTATGAAGTTTAATTAGAAATTGATTCCAAATATTATTTATGAAAGTTTGGGAGATGAATGAGGGATCTGGGTTTAAATACCACTTTTATGGGGGATGCTAGGTATAAATAATAGGGGAACTAATGATTCTAAGTCATAAGAATCCTGCAGGTCAAGAATTTGGATCGGAAAAATTCGCGGTTCAATTTTATCCCTCATTTCCACACAATGCGCTGATTTTTACTAGCAGACTTGGATGTTTAATTTCCACTCATTTATGTTCCAAACTAACATAGTGATATATCATACTCCTTGTTTCCACTAAAATCATGTGTTTTAAAGTTAAATTTTGAGCTTATAATTTAAAATCTGTTCATATGTTAAATTTTAATATTTTGTACATTTTAACACAAGTTCCAAATATTTTATTTTTAAAATTTTATTTTTATTGATATATTAGTTTTACAGCGTGATGTTTTAAAGGTTAACATCGACGTTTCTTTTTTAATATCATATTTTTATTTAATGAGTCATTTTCTTAATGGACTATTCAATGTATGTTTGATATTTCAATAGTGTGAATTAGTTTATTAATTTTAATGTTGATGTTTTACTCTCTTTTTATCAATATTTGTATCTCATTTTTGTGTCACTTTGATGTTTTGAAGTTGATGTGTGCTTTTACTTAATATTTATTTTGATTTTATATATATTTTATTGCATTAATATAATATTTAATTATTACAATTTAATGCGTATTATATTATATTATTTGATGTATAACTATTTTGACGTGTCTTTTTAATGTTTTCATTTGATATTTAATTATTTTTATTTTATTTTTAAACATTTTAGTTTTGGTGCGTATTTTTAATATTTTTATTTGATGCTTAACCATTCTTATTTGATGTTTCTTTATAGTATTTTATTTGATGTTTAAACAATCTCATTTGGTATTTATATTTTGTATTTTTTACTTGATATTTAAATTTTGAATTTGATTTGTGTTTTAAATATTTTTATTTGATATTTAACTATTTTTATTTTAAATTAGTATTATTTTATTTTTAAATAGTTTAATATAGTATCTTTATTTAGTGTTTAACAAATTTAATTTGATATGTATTTTATTATTTTAATAAGATGTTTTAATATTTTTATTTGATGTTTAGTATATTTTTATATGGTGTGTATTTTTTAGGTTTGAGTTTTAAGCCCAAACTCAAACTCATATCAAGCCCAAACGCAAATAAATCAACTCATATAAACAACCCGACTTTAATCTAAATTATTGCCGATCAGTTACCGGAAAATCTCACCGGTAGTTATTTAACGAAAGAATGTCCATAAGTTTATGGACAAGTCAGAGACTGATTTGCAAAATGGGGTTCAGATTGTAATTGATTAGAAATTAGGGAAGTTATATAAATTATATTTTTCTTTTTCTTTTTACAACGGTTATTCAAAATCACCTTTCTTCTCCATTTTCGTCAGTTACATTCTCTCTCACTTTTTCTCACAGCTTTCTGTCATTGTTCCTTTGCAAATTTCTTGTCGTTTCTTCACCAGATTCGTCGCCGTTTTCTGCATTTTCTTCGCCGTTCAACTTCTTCGTGATCTCGACTTCATTTTTCTCATCCTTGTCTTTGTCAGGGATTGAAATCGGTAAGTTTTTTGTTTCTTGTGCATTTTGACGATTTTAGGTTTCAATAATTGATCGTCGTTCAGATTTTATTGTTTAATAATCGTTCGTTGTTCCAATTTAACGCATTTGTTACTTATTTGCTGTATCATATGGATGGGGTGAAGGGTAAAGCATGAGGTCTTCCTCCTTAAGCAGGTGCTGATATCACGAAGGGAAAGATTGATGTTTCTCCCAAACCAAAGAAGTTGACCCGGCTTTCTACTTCTCCTAGTTTGTTTTTTTGTTTTTCTTTTGAATATTTGGAGTTTCGCACATTTTATTTCTTGTTGTGTGTGTATGTGTGTTTTTCAGTCTTGTTGCTGTTGAATTTTTTTAGAGTATGCTTCTTCTTCTTTTTATTTGTAAGTCATAACTACATGTTTTGAGTCTTCTTTATAATATGCATTTGTATGTTATAGAAGTTGCACGTATTAGTATAACATATGTATTAGTTAGTTACTCTGTTTTTTTAATTTTATTGTATGATAGCTACTGTTTTTTACAATGTGCATTAGTTTAGTTATGTTGTGCATATGTTTTTAAAAACTATGAAATTGTTTTTCATACTTTTATTCTTCTTCTTCAATAGCATGTATTTATTTCATTAGAAGTTGCATATGTTAATATACAACATGCGTTGGTTAGTTACACCGTGTATGTCTTAGATTCTATTGCTTATTGACTATTAGTTTATAAAGCTTTTCATATGTTATAATGTAAGAGAATATGATAGCTACTGATTTTTATAGTTTTTATTATTTTAGTTATGGTGTGCATGTGTTTTTCTTAAAACAATGAAACTGTTACTTGTACTTTTATTTTTCTGATTTGATAGCATGTATTTATTTTATTAGAAGTTGCATATGTTAGTATACTTTATGCATTAGTTAGTTATATTGTGTGTGTATTTTTCTAATTTGATAGCATGTAATTATTTCATTAGAAGGTGCATATGTTAGTATACTTTATGCATTAGTTAGTTATAATGTGTGTGTTTTAGATTATATTGCTTATTGACTATCATTTAATGATTTATGCATATATTGTTCCTGACTGTGTATATGATTTTTTTAAAAACTTTTCCTAGAGGAGTTGAAGGCATATTTCAAAATGCTGAACATGAAAAAGTTGAAGGTGATTGTAATTTTTCTGTATTACATTTATTTACTTATTTATTTTGAGTTTTTATATATCTTACATGTGTTATGGTGTTTAGATGTTGTGCCACTTAGGAGGAAATCCAAAAAGAATGATGAACCTTCACTTCAAACTAAGCTAGAGAAGATTCAACAGTTCTACGCTTCTGGAAGATGTTTTATTTTCTTTATATATTGTATTTTATTAACTTGATTATGTCTGCTTTGTTTTTGTAATGTGCTTATACAGTTTGTGCTTCTGTTTTGTTGTATAGTTGCCTCATTGACACGTAGGTCTGCAAGGATTAGTGGTGTTGTTACCTCAGAGGTTTCTGTTGATGTTACTCCTAAGGAGCCGAAAAAGAAGAAATTTAAAGACTTCGACTATGCCACATTGCTGAGTGATGTAGTTCAAATGAATAGAGGGAAGTTGGCGTTTATGGGGTTAGGGGGTTCAGTGGCTAGTGAGGTGGTTGTTGAGACTGGGGGTTCAGTGGCTGGTGAGGTGGTTAGTGACGTTGGAGGTTCTTTGGTAGTTGGGGTAGTGAGAGAAGCTGTTACTGATGTTTTGGATTCAATGATTGAAAATGTTAGTGCCGATGGTGAAGGGGTTGGAGTTGATGGTGAAGTTGCTAGGTCTGTTAAAGGGTCTGCTGAAGTTGTTAGTTCTATAAAGGTGTTAGGTCTGTTGATGGTGTAAGCTCAGGTGGTGTTGAAGGTGGTTCTAGTGGTGTTGGTGGTGATGGGAGGAAGGGTTTTTTTAGAAGAAATTGATACTGAAGTTGATGCATTTTTTTAGAAGTGTGTTGGTGATTCAAATATATTAAATAGGAATGAGAGTGAATCTGTTAGGGAGGAAGTTGTACCTGTTGTGGTTATCAAATTTGAAGGACATGAGAAGAAAATGTCCCCAGCTGCTAAGAAAAAAAATGCAGTGTCTCAAAGTCTGAAGCAGAAGTTCCCCGTTGTGAAGTCGAAAAAGAAGGGAAAGGAAGTAGTTGGGAAGTTGATAGCTAGTGAGTTGAAGAAGAAGGCAAAGGAAGTAGTGGAGAAGAAAAAGAAGCAAGATGGTGCTAAGTCTAGTGAGAAACTGAAGGTGAAGTTGAAGGAGGAAGATGTTGAAGTTGGCAAAAAAGATGGTGTGAAGAGAAAAGAGGATAGTGTGGTTGGTGGAGCATCGGCCTATGAGAAATTGGTGTCTGTTGATGAAGGTGTTTTTGTTGATGGAAGACCTGCTAAACAACACCGTAATTATCCAAAGAAGTAGATTGTTGAACGTGTTGATGAAGAGGGTAACACGTAAGTTTTTTTTCTTCTTTTCTGTTCTCTGTATTCTTTGATTATATTACAACCTGTATTTGTTTCATAATTGTTGCATATGTTAATATTCAGATATTATTTGTTATTTATACTTTGTATATCTTCAGTCTTGTTTTATTTTCTTACATGTTGATAAGAAACTGTATTTATTTGTTTAC
>JAULKM010000013.1:4158672-4170659 GCA_032355605.1 Rubia tinctorum
TGATTAAAGTGATCAAAAGTATATGCTAACCTAAAGACCTCATAACTTGATGATCCGTGCAGTGAAAAAGAAAGAATAAGGAAGAAACTTCAAAGGGAACCAGTTTGCATTAACAACCATCAAAAACACTTTCCAACAACAAAGAATCTAAGGATGCAGAAGTATTCTGAACTTGAATTCAGAGCAGGCACTTCAGCAGTCCAAAATGTAGCACTCCCTCCGTCCCAGCCAAACTTGCACAGAATCTTTTTCACGGTCTCCAATAAACATGTTGACTGTAAATATATGCAACTACGTATAATAACGACATATGATAAGTTAATATTTAGAAACTACATGTTACGGCGAATCTAACTCTATCTCATACGATTATAATAATGTTCACATATCGATTCAAATATGTGGTCAAAATTCGACAACTTTGACTGGGAAAAAATTGTGCAGATTTGGCTGGGACGGAGAGAGTAGCTGAATTCAAATTCAGAGCTACTATTTCTTTCCCTTAACTATGTCCATGATTACAGTTCAAAAAGCTAATAAGTTTTTACACTTTCGACCTTCACTTGCAATGAGAATTCTAAGTATTTAAATTCTGGGTAAAAGGGCATCTAAATCCTATGATATTATTGTAATCTTCTTCCATACCACTGTTTTTGTCCTATTTTATGGTCATGATTTTCAAGGCATGTTTGACCATTCATAACTTTAGTTGCTTATAATTACGGCATGTAAAAAGTTGATAAAAGAATTACACATTACCAAGAATCTAAGAGTATTTCACATGATACTAACCGAATTTAATGGTCAAGCGTGCTTCGAATATCATGACAAAAGGAAATGGCAAAAACAGTGAACGGGGGGACGTAATAACTAATGACTAATAAGTATGAATTTTTCATAATAAAAATCTTCAATAAAAGTTGCAGTTGCCACACCCTCATAAGACCACAGTTGCCTTTATTATTATCAATACCATTATTATTTCAATCAAATTGACTGGCGCTGGTTTACCAGGAATAATCTAAGGGAAAAAATCATCAGATTGAATAAAATCAATGCGACACCATAACCTAATCTCAGACATAAAATTAAGAGCTCTTGAATTAGATAGTACCTTCCACATATAGTTCTGAACTTGACCCTCTAAGAAGTCTGCATGAACCCGATTTGGGACATTAACCTACACCAGAAATCCCCCAGTAAAATTCTCAACCACATTACACCATCGTCCAAAATTAAATATAACTCAAATAACTGTTACACTGCTGCACCTCAAGGAGTACTGGACCATAAACCTCTTCTTTGAAATGCTGGCGATGATCCTGTACCCATTGGTATGCCTCAAATATCTTTGCAGCACCAGAATTACTCAAGGCTTGTAAGCCTTTGTGGTTTGTATTTTCCATCTTTTTCAGCCTAACACAGTTGTCAAACAGAGTTATACAATGCAGAGAGATCATATTGGAACTACATGCAAGAATTTGAGTACTCCTACCGGTCCATGCATTGCTCCAGATTTCTCCTATGATATGCACGCTCTTTTTCCTTTGCCATCTTATCGGACTTAATTTCTCTAGCAGTCTTATCTAGCTCATTAATTTGAGAAATCAGTCCATCCTAATCATCAGTGAGTGCAATGAAGCACGAGAATTAGAATCAGCACTAACGTTGGAGAGGAAGCTAGAAAGAATATATCTACGCTACACCAATTAACCATGGAGAACATTAACCTACAAGTATGTCCTTAGGATGTTCAAATGGAGGAAGATTGTGAAGTTCATATTCAGCAGCATTAAGTTTTCCCTTAGCATGAGCAATTTTCTGCTGACGTGATTCTTCTTGGGTCTTTAACTCTTCCATGTCATTATATTTTCCTTGCACTTGTACTGCCTGCAAACATGTAAATATTAAATTAGGATCAAGCACGGGAACAGAAAGATATAACAAATAAAAAATATTCCAAGCACACAGATTCAAACCAGTGAGCTATCGTCTTCCACAATTTGCAAACGTCTCTTAGCATTTTCATCAATATACTCTGTGATCTTTTTACATGTGTTATCCAACACTCTTTTCTCATGTTTGAGTGTCCTGCAAGTTAATAATTTTATGGATCATATGTCAAAATCTAAAGCATGAAAATAGCCAACAGAATCAATGCTTCATATCAAAATTTTAAGATATTTCCACCAAGCTCTCAAAAGGCAAGACACGAGCTTTGGACATACAACTCCAACACAATCTATAATTTCGGCAAGGAGAAGCAAGCCTTAATCTCCTTGGGAGGAACCATGATGATAAATTCTATTTCATCCATGAAAAAACATTCTTGTATAAAAAATGCAATAATCCAAAGACAGCAAAACCCAACAAATTAATATTAAAAGCACTCACAATCTAGCACAAAATATTACTACAGGGGGGAAAATGTAGTCAAAGTTCTCTCACTCAATAGGTTTTTTAAGCTCATGTGCGACTTTTGCAGCTTCATTTAGTTTCCCCTTTGCTTCTCTCTCAATCTCTTGAGCCTCTAGATATTCTTTCTTCTTAATGTCATATTGCAACCAAGGCAACTTCTTCTTCATTGACTCTACCTATTATGAGGCGATTAGCGAAGACAGTGGTTAGTTAGTCAAAATGTTTTATCTGGTAAATGAAATACAATGCAAAAGCAAGAACCATACTTGCAAGAGGAGTTCATCTCTTTGTCGTACACGTTCAACATCTTTTTCTAGCACATCATTTTGCTCCTTTAGTTGCTTGAGAGATTCTCTGTTGTTCTCAACGGCCTAAAATATGACATTAAACCTATTAGCCCTTAGTAGCAAAATAATACTTCTTATTTTATAAGCAAACACTATTCAGATTCCTCATGGACTATGCATTGAATGGAAATTCCTCAAAATAGGTGAATTAGCAACTGACTCGTTCAAGTGTCTTTAGTTCTTGACTTTTGTTCACAAGTGATCGATGTAGCACGGGTAGTTGTGGATCTCCAACTGCTTTCTCAGTCTCCTCAAGAAGTTGTACTGGAGTTAACTTCGCAAACTCACAAACTCGGTCTTGTGGAAGGAACTAACACCATCACCAACGAAAATTGAAACGTAATATAAGAGAAATATACCAACTCATAGTTAAGAAGTAGAAAAGGAAATCTATATTATTATAGAGTAGAAACATCCATCACATTAGTTACAGATTCACTCAAGACGTAAATCAGAACTTCTGAAGATAATCAGTTGGACGAGGTACAGTTTAGTTTATTAATGAGTACACAGCCTCACCAAAGACTCAAGAAAAGAATCCCTGATTCTCTCCAATTTAGCCGTTTCACCAACCAACAGTTCTCCATTAAGTTCGCCTGGTAGTTTCAAGAATCGTTGCTAAAGAATTCCTAAGTTTTAGATAGTGGTCAGCATCTAGCAAAAAGGTTCACCTAACAAATCTTGTTAGGCTGCTTGATGATCCAACCAACAAAAAGAAATGTACAGCAGCTACACTCTAACCTTCATAGTTTGTCACACATTTGATACTCCGTCCAAACCTCAACATCATTAATGTCAAGGAAATAAACTATCAGCGCGATATTGAAAAAAACCAAGTCTCGAATCCTTTTTATCATAAGAAAAAACACCTTGCAGGGGTTAGAGGTCTGGCATGGAGCCCTACCCATTCAATCAAAAACATATTAAACCTCCCAACTAATAAAGACTTGTGTGCTCCATAAGATTTCAAATCAAGATTAAAAACCAAAAGAAACAAGGGTAGCAGTAGCAATAATTCTTAAAGCCAAATATCAATGGTATCATGCTTGTGGCACCCTGTTTAGGAACTGTTTAACATCATAAAAACAAAAAACACACCCAAAATGTGGCTTTTCTCCTTACCAAACAAAACTAAACAATTTAAAAAGGAAATGAGTGTTAAGGCTCATACAAATGACAATTTAACAACTCAAATTGAAGGCTACTATAGCCACAGAGCCGTTCACCATGGTATAACTTGTACAAGCTTTCTAGTTGCACAGACAAACTGTCCATAGTGAAATGTTCTTTAACCAACTCTATCTTTTTATTTATACTATCTAACAAAGCAGCAGGAGCACAAACATTGGCCAGACATACATCATATGAAATAAAATAATTAAATGTTCAAAAAAGAAAAGATGCACAAACATGAGGAGCAATAAATTTGTAATATCTCTATTTCAGTTCTCAAAGAGGACAATTCAAACAGAGGGAGATAATTTGAGTCAAAAAAATCAGAAAGCTCACCTGAGTCAAATTGTTCACTTGGATGTTGAACCTTTGAATTGCTTCAGTTATATCCCTCTTGGGCACAACTTTTCCTGAAGCAAAAGCATCAGATGTACTAAGTTTCCATAATAATCATTAAATATGCAAAAGTAACATAGAGGCCACTTGCATTCATGCTTTAGGTAAAGTTTTGGATAGCAAAAAAAGCATGAAGGTACAACAATAACTTGCATTTACATCTTAATCCTCGAGAAAGATTACAAAAATATTTTGAATTTGTTTTCATGTTTGAGAAAATGCTCAACTGTAGCCAAAGGCAGTTAAGCTATTCATCCCGAGATCTACCTTTTGAACAAGAATAGATTATTAGGTGTCTATAGGAGACCCTGGGTAGGTTCCAAGCTGTATGAAGGAGAATATCTTCCAGTAATTATAGATCAGCACAAACACCAGTTGTGTTTTACTGTTCAAAGTGTTTGACGATTAAATATCAACATGAAAAAAATTAAGGGAGGTGGAGATGAGAGTGTTGAGATGGATGTGTGGACATAATAAGTTAGATAGAATGCATGATAAAAAGATTATTAACAATTAGGACGTGTATGGAGGCCCCTAAATGCCTCTACTAAGACAGGTAGAGAATAATTAAAATTAAATAAATAGGGAAGGGATGACCTAAAGAAATTTTGCATTACGCAATAAAGAAAGAATGCTATATTTAAAGATAAACAATACAGTGTGTCTCATTCGGATATGATGGCAAGATATGCTCCATATGTCCGATCTCACAAAGCGAGCTAAAGGGTCTGTTACTGTGTAAACACGAGCTATATGATCTTCCCTTGAATCCCTATTTGAATGGAAGTCTATCTCTTTGCCATATAAAATTATAGCATGGCCACTAAAAGACTCGGCATTTCTCAAACATCTGAGTCTGTTACTGTGGGATGTGAGTTTTTAGCCCCACTACCACTTGCTTAAGGATATCAAGACCAGTGAGCTATATAGAAAGTTACAAGAAGTTAACATCATGATAGAGATTAGAGACTTGGTAGTACAAATTTACTATATATGGATGGAGAAATACCACTCAAAATCCACTCAGACTTGTTATGTATGTCTATCTTCCGCATGATGGTAATATTTTCCTCATTGCTTTCGCCTTTCAGGGTTATTTTGATGTATCCAGATTCCTCCCCACGTTTTACATACGCACCAACACTTGTTGCCCTCCCCAATACCTGCATTTATGCTAATAATGTCAACAATGTAGAGAAGATGCAATTATATTTCACGTAACACGTATCTCCCTAACTATTACCTGAGGATCACCACCAAGACCAAGTGCAATAGCACAAACAAGAGAGCTCTTACCAGACCCATTGGGTCCAATTAGAAGGTTTAGTCGTGGTCCAGGACACTGGATTACACTCCCAAACGTCATAAAGTTGGAAACTTCAATAGCAATTATGTTTCCAGGCTTATAATCTTCTTTATCTCTGCAATTGAAAAGTAGAATGAAACTTAGGCAAGAGTTAACAGCCACTTTAATTTTCCCTCCCTAAGAAATAGCTGGGGATGAGACTTGACCAACAATAAAATAAACTCATAAATGCTCCAATCTGACAAAGAACCAGTTTTACTATGGCAGTAGGGCTTAGGAGCCTATTACACTGAAGGCACCCAATCTCGTACAGAGAGAACCAGTACCATGTAGCAATACTGGCAAGAGTAATGCAAACAAAGAGTAGTGAAAATTTTGACAAGTATGTAAAACAAAAGGAATGTTTTTTTTTCAACTATAAGCAAGCACAAGATGGCATGGTGTTCTAAAGGGCCTAAACTCAGGAAGAAAACAAGGATTCAAGAGACTGAAACCCCTGAGACTAAAACAATTACAGTTAACATTTGAAGAAAGAGCCACAAATGCATATTTGATCCTACAGATAAAATATACTCCCTCCGTCCTATGAGTTTTGGCCTATTTACTTTTGGCCCAAATTTTAAGAACTGCTGATGTGCTAGGTTATAATTGTGGAAAAGTAGGGATATTTTGGTAAAGCAGTGCGTCCAGTCTTATAGTTGTAAAAGTTAAAGAGGAGACTGTAGGAATTTAACAATAGAATCTTTGCAATTTTAAGTAATTTCCAAAGTATGCCATTGATTGTGGGACATACTGAAATAGACAGCATGCCAAAACTGGTGAGACGGAGGAAGTACTAATATAGCTATTACCTTTTCTTTCTTTTGTGAGATTAAAACCGAATACTGAAAATACACAGCAACCAGATGCTAAATGCGTAGAAGAATCCAAATGTTCAGAGAAACACCAAATGTCAGAATTCATGCAAAATGCAAAATGCAACCAACTACAGTCTACAGATATGATAGAGTACTAATAATCACTAAAACGCACAGTTGCAGTTTTGGAAGCTTTATTGTCATTCTTTGTACTCGATTACAATCACCACATACGAAATAAGGCATAAGGCATCCATCCACTGTATCAGCACACAGATAAAAGATCACTCAGAAGATCAATTCTCCACAGAAGTCATCACTATTAGTTCTAAAGCATCAAATGCATGGTCTTTAACCAAATACTACAGTTATAGCATATAAAAATAGGAGAAAATGATCACTAAATTCCTACTCCACAATTCCTTTTCAAAATTAGCATGACTTATTCTAAAATATTGACATCCAAATACAATCATAACCATAGAAGACGACAGTGAGTCACCACATCACAGAGGCATTACAATTTCCACCTCTGAGTTATAAACTGTTTCAAACCTAGTACGATGGAGAACCAAATAAAACACAGAACTTTATCTGAAAAATCCCAAAAGAAAAAAATAACAAACACAAATCCCCAAAATTACGAGAGCATTTAGAAGTGTAATAGATGAGAAATGGGCGGGTTCAAACCTAATGATTTTAGGCCGCTTGGGCTGGGGTTCCGCCATTGGACGACGGAATTGATGTGTAATGCTTCTGCTTGTCTACAGTTATTGAAATTTGGCGCCAAAAAGTAGCAAAACCTGGCTGACAATAGGTATGGTACATCAGTAAATACTATGCACAGATACGAAATTAGCGTTAATGCAGTATATTACACGACATAAAAAATTGATTCTATTTGCAACCCTGATAGAGGCAGTTCAGACAACCAGAAACTTCTAACATTTCATCTAGGAAATCAAGACCGTGCCTTTACTGACCAAAACACTGTACATAAGGCTGCTAGATGTGAAGCTCGACGAAAATGAATTGAAAGAGGGACTCACGGCAGACTCTGGGAGGAGTTGCTTCTTCCACCGCCGCCGCTTCTTTACCGCCACCGCCGCCCTCCGTCCTTCCTCGTTCCCACTATGGAATGCAATTTCGGTGAAGTTGTGAAATTGGCTAAATACACATCCATTTGACGATGATTTTACCAAATTGTCCTTTGCTTTATAACTTTAGATCTCTTCATTTTTATTCTTACTGCTTCCTCCGTTTCAGCCTAAATTGCATAGTTACTTTTCAGATAATATTCTCTATCAAAGTTTGATCTCATATTTGAATAGATATATGAGCAACAATATTATCATATGTGGTATTGTTCAATTCCTCGTAACAAGTAGTTTCTAAATATCAAATTTTTATTTACCGAAATTATACGTAAGTGAAGATATTAACGATTAAACATGTTTCTTGAACAACGTGATAATGATTGCCCTGCAAAATAGGTTGGGACAGAGGGAGTACTCTCTTTGTTATTTATGAAACCATAGGTTTAGGTGTTTGGATTTTGCTGAAGAAAATGAGTGGGTGAAATTGAATGTTGAAAGTAAAAATTAGAATTAGTGAATGAAATTGAACGAATTTTACCAAAAATGGAAAGTGTGTCATTCAAAAGAAAACATTCCAATTAGGTAAGTGTGTCACTAGTACTCCCTCTGTTTCATTGGATGTGTCACACTTTCCTTTTTAGGTTGTTTTTGTGAACTTGACACACTTTCTTTTTTATTACAGGATTCGTTCAATTTCATCCACTCATTCTACTTTTCTCTCTTTAAATTCAATTTCATCCACTCATTTCATTCACTTAAATACATTCATCTAAACCTATGATGTCACATCCTACGAAACGGAGATAGTGTGAAATTGCATAAAGTATAGGAGTAGTATTAATATTGCAATCATGTTTTTTTTTTGGAAAAAATGGTTTGGTAACCACAATTCCCTTGTAAGTGCAGGTACACATGTACCTAAGACCATTGTTGACTTAAAAATTGATGACTCTCTTGTCCGAAATTGGTAGTGACCAAAAAAAATTCCACACTGACTGGTTCAGAAAAGATGAAATTGGCACTCACTTATTTTTTGACTTTTTAATAACATTTTTGCTTATTTATTTTCCCCATTTCTTCAAGAAAATAAATTAGGGTTCTTATAACAATTAAAAAGAAGTAGCAATAAGTTTCTACAGCCTGCCAAGAAAAAAATTACGGCAAAACTGTCAAACTACACTACAATTTACCAAGTACAACATACGTCAGATAATCAAAACTACACTAAAATCTACCATTGAACTTCCACTGCCCACTCCACGCCTGAATTGACGCCACCATCTCCTCCCCTTCCTTTGCCTCTTGATGCTATCCTTCCTCGGTCAGATTATTCAATGTCATATTCTTGGACGCTATAAACTTTGTTGGTCGCTCTCTTCTCAACGCGGCCCTTCTCAGTGACTCCTACCTTTCAAATTACATCATTAGACTCACCTAGGAGTTTGGGGTCCATCATCGACCTCAATGATTGTAATCTGGTACGTCTCTACTCGTTTTGGGTTCATCATCCAAAAGGTAAACCCTTCTTTGTTCGGGGATGGGTTGTCTTTTTTCTCTCAGAATCCCTTTTTTGCCCCAAATCCCTAAATCAGATTTGTCCTCTCCAAACTCGTCGCCATTACCCCCCCCCCCCCAAATCCCCAAATTCGAGTTCCCTCATTCTCTAAATTCAAGCTCCTCCGTTGTCATTCCCTCATTCTTCAAGTTTGAGTTTCCCAAAATCCTCCGAACTCCCCGCTGTGGGCGGAGAATAAATTCCCTTAAGAACGAATTCGCTAGCGAAAGAAAATCGATTCTTGGTAAACCGGGTGAATTTCAACATACCCAAATGCCCACCATTGATACCCAAAGTCTGATTATCCTGAGAGAGGAAAAAACAACCCATCCTCAATAGAGAAGGGTTTACCTTTCGGATGTTGAATCCAAAACGAGTCGAGACGGACAAAATTACAATCATGGAGGTCGATGATGGATCGGAGCTCCTAGGTGAGTCTAACGACGTCAGTTCAAAAGAAGGAATCGTCGAGAAGGATCGCTTTGAGAAGAGAGAGTGACTAAAAGTCAAAGTTTAAGCACTCGAGAATACGACATTGAATAATCCAACCGAGGAAAGAGAGGAGATGGTGGCGTGATTCTGGTGTGGAATGGGCAGTGGAAGTTTAATGGTAGATTGTAGTGTAGTTTTGACGATTCTGTCGTATTTTTTTCCATGGTAGGTTGTAGAAACTTGTTGATATATATTTTTAATTGTAAGAACCCTAATTTATTTTCTTGAAGAAATGGGGAAATGAAATAAGCAAAAATGTTATTAAAAGGTCATAATTAAAAAATATTATTATCTAATAATTAAGTTAAGTTCAAAACAAAATAAAATAAAAAAATATGAATAATTGAATTTATAAATGTAGTTGTGAATTATAAAATATCTTATTTGATTAGATTTTATCTATTTTTAAATTAAAATTAAATAGATTTTAAAATGCTTATATATGGGTTTGTTTAAATGTAAAAAGATGAAAAGACAAATCTATAATAATTAAAGAAAATTAATGAGATAACCTATTTTCACTAAATATATTGAGATACCGTTGTGTTAATTCGCTATATCTACATAGGCAAATGTCGAATACACGATGGAGTTGTGGTGGCGTTACAAAGAGAAGGAGTAGAGACGAACCAACTGAACATGAATGTGGACAACTTTTCAAGGTGGTGGCAAATATGAAAACGTCAACGTCTTTTATTTTATGAATGATACGGTGAATAGAAGAATATGTGAGTGTCAACGGGAGTGCGCATCGACGTCTTTTATTCTAGCTACGGTGAATTGCGGTGGTGGTGAAGAGGTGTGGAGTTTATGATCATGGTGGTTTATCTCCTTAAATCGAGTGTGTTTATAGAGCTGTCACAACAACTTTGGTCATGACGGTGGTGTGATTCTGAATTAGGACTGAATATATTTTTTTTCTTTTAGCAGTTCAAATTCTATTTCATTATAATTATAATTTCTCCCATTTTCTTTTCTACATTCCCTTTTCTTTTCTACATTCCCCCTTTTCTTTTCTACATTTTATACAAATATGGTGTTTTCTAAATAAGTCTTTTTATAGTTTAATATAAGATCTGATTATCTTCGCCGTATACTAAGTTGCTTTTTTCCGACAACCCCTTTCTCGATAAAATTTGGTTGGCTTTCGATTTGCTTTCCAAAGATGGTATAGTAGAAATTCGAGGCATGATCATTTAAAAACTGGTTTTTGACGATAATGATTTGAAAATACAAACTAGATCGGTAGACTCCAACCCGTTTGGATGATTAAAATTAGTTAGACTGATTATTTTTCAGTTAGATTGGTTTTTAAATCGATTATTTGGTTGTCCTTTGGATTAAAATTAGGAAAGTCGTACATACAAAAGATAACTCACATATGACTAAAATACAATTTTCATAAGAAGTGGTGAGGCTAAGGTTCGAGATGATGGTGAAGGTTTGACACCTAAGCGCGATGCCAACCACGAGCGCAATCAAAGACCATAGGTAATGATGGGCTCAGGTGGGGTAGGGTTTCTATTAATCTAATCAAACTCCATCTTTCCATAACCCCATAACCCTATTGAAAAACTGTCTTTCCCAAAAACTTTGCCTACATATCTATAGTATATATTAAAGGAGACCATTTTTGCCACATGACCTCCACACATTAATTTTTCCACGTGGCAATCACACAAATTCCCACATCAGCTTTAAAATTTAATTGAAAATTCAATACATTCATAATTAATATGGTTAATTAACAAGGCAGCAGTATTTAATGCAGAAAGAACTTTTAAGCATCTTTACTTTAAAAATGCAAGAGACATTATCTTTTTCCCTTTTCTTTCAACTTTCCATATTATTCCTAAGTTAATATCAAGCAACATCCACTCAGCTCTTCTTGCTAAATTTTGGATACGTACAAGAATTTTAAGTTTTTCGTTAAAATATTACTAGGTGTATATATCACTTTTAATCCTCTTAATATTGTACAGGTACACTATTCCACAACGCAATTGTAAATGTGCTCCTAATTGCAAATTTTTTGTGGTGAATTTCCCCCAATACTTTTTGGGTGGTTTTGGAATTAGCATAGAAAAATATTCGGTTGTATTCTTCAAAATACAACATAAAACTCATATTTAAAAAATCATAAAATATTTAATCCATGATGATTAATAAATTTTTATGTGATATATAAATTTTAAAATGCACGAGATTGTTTATATTTCTTCATTTTTGAACTATGACGCACTTTGAATTTTTATATTTAGTTATGTTGTTTTACAAGATGTAAATACATTTTGTAATTTCTGTTTGTACTTATATTAATTATTTTTTATTTTGTGATTGAATAAA
>JAULKM010000013.1:4174898-4192241 GCA_032355605.1 Rubia tinctorum
GACATTGGAGCAGCTACAGGTTAATTCTGACTCGAAAAAATTGGAACATCTACTACACTCTTTGAATAATATTTTAACTGAATCCCTTATCTGCTTTACAGGCAAAAAGAAGCTCTGTTAAATTGGATATCTACAGAAAGTTTTCCAATGCATTAGCACTGGCTGCCCTTGCTTCAGTAGTTTGGATAGGATATGAGGTGAGTAAGATGACATATGAATTATGATGTTTCAGGTTTTATTGGAATACTGCAATACTAATCTTCAAAGTTCACCTGGTATCTTGTTGCCTTAGTCAATCTGTATTACAAGTGACTTTAAATATTGTAGAGTTCCGTAGGATTTAGTTAGATATATTTTGGATAGAGTTGTTCATATTTTTATGTGCGAGCCCTTGAATGCAATCAATTAAACAACTCATCATCCATTTCCATACGTTACATGTTCTCTACAGGACTAACCGTTTGGGTCTGGTTTGGAAGATTCTTCAACTAGTACTCTAGGAGTCATTTATTCATATGTTCATTTGAGTATATTATTTCGTGAAACCAAAATGGAAATTTGGAGTTTGGTATTAAAATGCTTGCTGGACTCAAATCCTTTACAAAATTGTTTTTCTGAATGTTCAATTACTCCTCAACCTATCTGAGGAAGTTAAAATCTCAATGGTGTGAGTAGCCAATGGACAGTGAAAAACTGCATTGTATGTTACTTGCTGGTGAGAAGATACTATGAGACAAAGAATGCTGATAGTGGTTCAAAAGAAAGTTAAGAAACAAGGATAAATGTGATGGAGTATGACTTTGTAATGTTCAACCTTTTAAGTTGGTTGCTAGAAATTGGATCTAAGAAAATAAAAATGGAAAGAGAGCTCTCTAAGGGTAGTTGTTGAACTAGAGGAAGGTTTGAACTTCTCTAGTAGCTCTCCCTTTGTATTATGATAAAACTGCCCCCTACTGATCTCTTATCCCCTCGATATTGGTTCATTCCTGTAGGTTTACTTCAAAGCCACAGATCCCTTCAACGAGAAATGGCAGGGAGCCTGGATTATTACTGCTTTCTGGGACATTCTAGGACTTGTAATACTCGGCGTAATCTGCTATCTCTGGGCTCCATCGCAGAGTTCTCAACGGTATGCCATAGATCCTTTAGACTACTCATAGTCATTGTTAAAATCTCAACCTTGCTCATTGAAATTATCTTCGTGGCTTACTTATTTCATTTTTCCTGTCCACACTCTGTATTGTTTTCTTCCCTTTTGGGCTCACTCTTCGTGATATTGCACATCAGTTATGCATATGCTGGTGAAAAAGATCTGGAGGTTGATGAAGAAGAAAGTGAACCCTTGCACAAAGGCGACATTAGTCTAGTCAAACAGGATAGAAGAGGAAGTAGTGACTCTGGTTCAGAAGACGAATAAAGAAGTGAATGGGGGAATGAATATTTCTACAGTAATCATCAAACTTGCCTCCCAGGAACCCTCACAATGCAAGGAGTGAGCAACAATCCAAGGGAAGGCTGACAACTCTTATTTCATGCTTAATTACTGGAAGCAATTGATCTTTACTTGTATATGATAGAAGAGTTTACCATGTGGCTTTCTAGCAATTGGATCATGAAAGGTTCTGGACATTAAGCCCAGGTTCTTCAGGACAGTGATTTTGAAACTCTCTTTTTTTTTTTTTTTTTGTGATTATAGTAAGTTTGTCTCCTTAGTTCTGATAGCTATAGGTATGTATGTGAGCAATTCCCTTTCTTAGACCAAAGGATTTTGGTGGTTTGAATTTGAAAGGATAGCAAATTCTGTTGCCGCCAATTGGGGAATACAGTTGTTTGTTAAACCTTACTTTTGAACCGATGAAAATCACATTTAGGGGACTGGTAAACTGGATAGCTTGTTAATGTTCAAAGTCATATCCAATTTAATAAAGAAATGTGGAAGATTTCCTTGTTAGAGTGCCAAGGTTTTGGTAGTTTGAGTTTTGAAAAGATAGCGAATTCTGATTCAGCCATTGGGTGGAATGCAGTTTTCCGATTGTATTTGTTAAACCATACTTTTGAGTCGATGAAAGACAACTTTGGGACAATTAAACTAGTTAGCTTATCTACTACTATATTATAAAAGCACGGATGGTGAAACATTGTTCGTCGTCGTTGTTTCGTCGTCGTATTTTTTATTCTTTTCCAAATCTGCGTCAAGCCCTCGTAGCAAATTCTTTTCCTCTTGCACAATCTTCTTCTCCCCCGGTTTACGCGTGGATTTCACCTCTTCCTTCCTTTTTAAGTTTCTGGAGAATTCGAACTTTATGTGTTCGACCAAAGCGGAGACCGCGATCCAGGTCCAGCAGAGCAAAGCGGAGGAGGACGGCAGCTCGTTCGGGTTCCTCGACGCCGGTGAGTTTGAGGTTCCGGGCCTGCCACGGTGGACCCTTTTTGGAACAACGCGCTGGGAGTGGAAGGGGTTTATGAGTGGGTCAATATTCTGGTGTGCCTTCCCATTGTTCTGTTGCAGCTGGTGATGTTCAGGTTGTGTTTCATTGTTGGGTATGTTGCTACGAAGTGCGCGATTCATCCATTCTGATGTTGAAATCGAAATTCTGCTTGTATTTTTAATTATTTGATTTATTTTTGGTTTGGATCTTTCCCCGTTTCAATTATGGCTCACAAAGTGTTTGATAATATGTCTCACTAATTTTTTGGATTTTCCCCTTCTTATTGGCAGAGTCAGCACCGCTGTGATCCAGGACCAAGAGTGGTGGCGTGGGATGGTGGATAGCGAAGGCGCAATAAAGTTATTGAGCCGTGTTTTGTTTGAGTCATGAATATAGGTTGTTATAGAGAACTTGAAACCTCTAGCTTTAAGCCTTCTTTCGATACTACAAATGTACTCATAAAAAATATGAGTAAGGCATCCACCCTTCTTCAATTTTACAGCTCCATTCTTATTGCAATGATTTTTAAAGTGATTTCCAAAGAATTATCTGTGTTTGAGGCTTCACTTGAAATGAACTCGGTTAGGTAATATAAAGTTTTTGTATACGTTAGATGATTACCATTGCAAGCTCAACTAGGCAGTCCTCCTCTTTCTGTATACATTCTTGGGTAAAGAGATACCTTTCGTTGGACGGATCACAGATGCCACATTTTGAACTCTACTGACACGATTTTGACTAGGCGTTCTAGATGTTTATTAGAGTACTTCATTTGTGTCTTGATTCCATTTGGTTATCAGCAAGTGATTTTTGGCATGTTATTGGTCTAGAGCATTCACAGGTAGCATCTTGCACTTGCCATCCCTTTTAATTCCGCTTTGGAGCCACCCTTACTCTACCATTGTTGTAGGAGTTTGGGGTTTGAATGGACATCGGAAATATGTTAGAGTAAAAGGCGTCCATCAGAAGTGAGTTTTTTGTTTATCTCCTATGATTTGTTCCTTTTGATATACAGTGTTGATATTCAATGAGCTACAGTTATTCATTAGTCATGTTCCGTTTAAGTTTACTTTAGTTTTATTTTATTTGTTTTGTGAATTGTGATGATGAGGATGACATAAGCTGTATGTTGGCATATAGTTGTCATTGAGGATTGATTTTTTATTTTCTGTTTTAATCTCTTATTATTTGTTTTGTTTTATCTATCTACTTTTGATGCAGGCTGCTGTTTTGGCTCTTTAAAAGGTTCCTCAATGCAATTGCCCTTCGAAAAATGACTACATTCGCAAGTAAGCATAATATATTGGTGCTCTTTTGTCATGTCATTAGCATATGTTAAAGATTCTTCTCTTGCTTGTCCCTCCATATAAGTCTCATCATGTAGTGGCTAGCATACGCTCCAAGTGACGAGCTGATGAGTTTTCTGAAATTTCATATATTTTACCTAGGAATATAAAGGTTTAAATAGGAAAACATTTTGTGGAATGTCCACTGCGTGGAGGTGGATAGTTACCCAGATCCGAGACTCGTAGCCCTTCTTCTTCGCGTTTTCCACCATGTGCACCGTCATTCCGGGAGATATTGGCTACTGCGTTGCAACTCATCAGCCCTCGCTTCCCCGAACTAGAGGCCAAACTCTACCAGAACGTCAACCCCAAAACCCTCGTAAGCTCCGTCCTTTATTTTTCCCTTTTTTTAAAAATATTTAATGCACCATAAGCTGTAAATGTTGACATAAGAAAGGCATTTTTAAAACTGTTTTATGTTTGCAGGAAAGGCAGAATTTGGTTAAACTGATTTTTTACTTCTGCGTGGCTTTGCTTAATGCAATTGATGGTGTACCTTTGTATAATTGATGCTCGTTTATTCTTAAGTTGTGTTAGTTGTTTTATGAATTGTAGGAATGTGAATTTCACTGTTTTATGCTATAATAGTGTTCGAATCAATGCTTCGCTTATTAAACAGTGTGAAATCTTCTGTTGTGCATCAATAGTACGTGTTCCGAACTTGTTGAGGTTTGGACCATCAGTTGTAGACTTGTAGTTATATGTGTTTCACTTGGTAATATAGTGATTCTCTTTGTTAATGGTTCGGGTGTATTCCACATGTACTGCCCGGGACTTTGTTTTGTGCTTTTAAACCAATGTATGATTTTCTATAATATCATCGAGCCAATAGAAAGGCATCAGATTTCACCATCCCACTCATATTTTGGATGAGTCAATTAAGGATAACTTTTTCCGAGGAATTTCTATATACTGAAAGATTTTTCTATAGTTTCTTGTGTTATGCTATTGTCTTTCATCCATCTTACTCAGTGCTGGAAGAGTTGGATTATTTACTTTCTATATGTGATTCAAACTCCCAAAGATTCAAATTTTCATAGTTACTATTGTCTACCAAATCGTAGCTTTCTCTGATCTATTAATTGGTTGCATCATTCCTTATCTTTAGAAAGCATAAAAATGTACCCAGTATACTACTACAATTGTTTGTCACATTTTTATTTTATAAATCCTGACCTTCTTATTTCTAGAATATTGAAATTTATTTTGTTTGTAATGTTTTAATAAGTTTTTATTTGATGCTAATTGGAGTTGTGTATTCATCATCTGGCCAGGGTTTGTACCATGTGCTCAATTGACAATTGTATGTAGGTTGTTTTGCTGAATGGAAAAATCATGAAGACATCATATCGTGCTAGAAAAAGTGTTGTAGGGTTTGTGTCGTGTTATTTTTGTTTTCATTGTGTTTGTTTCTTCCTTTCGATTTAAGGAATTTGATTGTGTTATTTTTTATTTTCTTATATCAAACATATGATATTAGTGCACACTGATCCACTTTTCCCCTAGCTTTTGATGTATATGTGGCATCGTATCTTCTATTTACTGTTATAAGCTATTATAAATAATTAAACTTGTATGTACATATGCAGATATTTCTTCCGACTCGGAATTGAAATGAATTTATAAAAAAATAAAATGCACCTGAGGCACACCTTCAGAAGAGTATGCAAAGAGGAATTCAGATCCCCAACCTTGTGGAATCCTTCATACAAATTGTGTAAGGATACTTATAGAGCAATCGTGCATTGTTGTTTTAGATGCTAATGTTGTTGTTTTAGACTGAATTGCAAATATACACTATAAAACACCACAAAAAGATGAGCTCTCCGAACAGGTTAATTACTTTTCAAGAACGTTATAGTTATCATTTCATTTTGATTTGTTTCGTTGCTATGACTGTAAATGAGCTTTAGTTTTTATTCTCATAGGTGTCTTCCCTCCAAACGGTTTTGAATGGTGGATACAAGGTTAAGGACAAACAAATTGTCAATTTGACAAAAATGCTTAAATGGTCCTTGCTTCAGACAGTTTCAAGTCTTTGTACCTGCATTTGAGAGCTTATGCAACCTTGCATTGGTTCTAAAAAAATACACCAAATTTAAGTCCATGCAGGGAGATTTATTTCATTCAGTGACTGGTTCTTAAAAAATACACCAGATTTAAGTCCAAGCAGGGCGATTTATTTCATTCACAAGTTTTTGGTACGTCCCGATCGATATGCATTCGTCGCCGGTCTGAATGTTGCTGCCGGTTATGGTAATGCTGGTCGATGCCCAGACGTTGATGCTTTCAGTGTTTGGACTCGAGGCTAGTGCAACAATTTTCACATTCTGAACCTTGATGTCATTGCATCGGTTTTCATGCAAGGTGTGTCTATGCAAGGTGTTTATGCAAGGTGTCTATGCAAGGTGTGTCTAGGCAACAGTCGTCACATGCAATGTGTTTGATTAATTGTAAATGACTGATTCCATTCATTTTTTCTCACATTGGTAGGTCTGGAATGGAAGCATCCATGGACAAGTTTGGGGATTCAGAGGATTGCATCATCATGCAGGTGTATCTGTATACTATATTTATTTTCAATTTGTTTGCCTAATTTTGCTTTGCAGATTCAATTTGTTTCTGTACATATTGGAGTGGGTTTATTAATGGAAATATCCATCTGTTATTACTGTGTTACATCTACAACGGCCTCGAGGGGAGACTGAATGGCCGATCGAGGATGAAGATGACGCCCCAAAAAAATAACTATAAGAATTTATGGGAATCACAAAACCAGTTATTGCATGTAAGGTTTTCTTTGTTGGGTTTCGTTGCGATGAGTTTTAAGTGTTGTTGATGTGAATAATGAGGATTAATTATTGGAGTTATTGATAGCTTGCAGGAAATGTTGTGTAGAATAACATCAGTAGAATCGAAGATAAGAGCAATCATAAAAGAAGCTGTAAGGGGAGCACGGGAGTCAGGGAGCTCATCCGTTTTCTCATGCGGGAGAGCCATTCTTGAAGAGATTGTTTAAAGGAAAAAAATATGTGGGCGCCTGCAAAATGGAGGTTTCAGTAGAGCAATTTGCAAGTCGAAGCGGAGGGGTCCATTTGATATCCCATCAGGTATTAATCACTTTAAAATTCTCATCGCTAGAACAGATAAAATTACGAGATACTGAGCTAATTAATTGTAGGAGGTGCAAAGGTGTGTTTGTTCTTGTTTGAAGTCATTTTTTCTCTACCTTTTCATATTTTACTCTCATTTTGTGTTTTCTTTATTATTGTTTTGCTATTATGTAGTAGCAACCATGACTTTTTACAAAATTATGTTAGAATATATAAATTATCACAAGAGAAGGAAAAATGAGAGGATTTTGCTACACCCAGATTTGTTTGATGTTTCAATAGACTGGTTTATGCTTCTTCTGATACAATGATACTCAAGATTTAATTCAAATACACTGTCTATTTTTTTCTTTTTAATTGGAATGTGTGCAAGAAGAATTGAATGCTGATATATGTAGCCGATCACATGCAGATGACACGAAGATTCTTTTTGCACATGACAGAGATGAAGTAAGTTACTTAAATTTTGGAGTTTTGAAACAAAATATTATTTGCTTTGTCTAGCGAAATTCACAGCTACTCATACATTTTTCTTTTTATTCCCTTTTTCATTTTACCACTAGAAAATGATTGATATCCTGTTACCAGTGGCGTAGCCAGGATCAGTGGCGGAACTAGACCACATTTTCAGGAGGGGCGGGGCAGGGCAGGGCGGGGGCTAGGGCGGGGTTGGGCGGGGTTGGGCTAGGAGGAGCTGAGCAGGGGCGGGCTTAATATATACCCCTCAGTCACCGAAGTTTGGAGGGCGAGCCGCCGCTGGCCAGGATTATCAGAGTGAGGGGGCGATTTATACCTAATTTTTTCCCATTTAATTGCATACACTAGATAAATAATAATGTTTTTTAAATGAATAAATAAACCAAAAACGATATATCCAAAGCAAATGTCATTAAATTCAAATACAAATCATTAAAGTACTTCAAAACACTAATATTACAAGGGAGATCGACGTCTAGGTTTTAAAAAAGTAGTGGGGCAAAACTCTAAATATTTTTAAAACTTAAACTGTAAAAACAAAAACAACAAAAAGTGGGTGGCAATTGCCACCCACGTCACTACACTGGCTCCGCCTGTGCTCTTTATGGCCGTCGTTGACTTGGTGAAATAGGTGGACTATCACCGGCCAATGCTTGGTGACAGTGGCATACATGTCCATTAGCCGAAAAACTTTCTCCGGTGACTTCTTGTTGTTTTTCGCGACGTTGTCATGGAGACCGAACAGAGTCTGGGCTCTGTCTCGGGGGATGTCGGCGAAGCAGAAGTCCCTCCTCTGCCCATCCTAGGATTTTTGGTTTTGCTGATTTGTCTCGAAAAAGGGCTTGCTGATCTGTCGAGAACGAGCAATCAAAGACTGCGCCAAATGGGAATTAGATGGAATGACTCTGAAAAAGACCGCGCCGATGGAACGAGCGATGAAACGGCGGCCTCACATTCTGCCTCTCCTCCAAACGTCGAGCACCGAGTTTTGCTGATTCATTTTGATTTAGGCAACGAGGAAGACTGCGCTGACCACTGGAGGCGTGAAGGAGCCACACCGCTTCCGGAGATGATGGACTGGACGGAAGTGGCGGAGGAGCTCTTGGAGAGGAATTCAGGGTCCAAATGGGCTCGTTTCATGGGGGGTGGTGGTGGCGGAGAGGGTGCCAGAGAGGGTGGTGGGTGGTGGTGGGTGGCGGGAGAAGGTGGCGGGTGGTGGTGGCTAGAGGCGGAAGGTGAGGCACATTGGGAAAATAAATTATGTTGAAATGGCGGAGGGTATATTTATCATTTCAAATTCGGTCAACGGATCAATCGGTGAGTCAATGCTGGAAGCCGGCAAGAAGGTAATATTAACCCAATCCATCATAAAGTTAGGGTTAATTTGACACTTTCTCATTTTACGGGGTTATATTGACATTTTCATCTTAAACATATGGTTAAAAAATGCATTTAACCTTAAAAATATTATTAACTAAGAATTAAGTTTAAGTTTTAAAAATAGAAATATTAAATAATTTAATTTATAAATTTAGTTGCAACTTGTAAAATATATAATTTGATTATATTTCATCTATTTTTAATTTAAATTAAATTAAATAGATTTTAAAATGTTGATAAATGGGTTTGTTAAAATGTGAAAAGGCAGAAAGAGAAATCTATAATAATTAAAGAAAATTAATGAGATGTCCTATTTTCACTAAATATTTTGAGATACGGTTGCGTTAATTCACTAGATTTACATAGTTGGATGTGGAATACATGATAGAGTTTGATGGCGTTACGAATAGAGAGGATTGGTAGCTGACCAACTGAACATGATTAACCGAGTCACTCTCAAATGTGAACTTGTCAAGGTGATGGCAAATATGAAAATATCGACGTCTTTTATTCTATTAATAATTTAGTAAATAGAAGAAATCGTGAGTGTCGACGGGAGTACGCATCGACGCCTTTTATTCTAGTTGCGGTGAAGAGCGGTGGTGGTGAAGAGTCGTGGAGTTTATGAACATCGGTTGTTTATCTTCTCTAACGAAGTGTGTCTGCAAAGTTGTCACAACAACTTTGGTCGTGACGATGGTGTGATTATGAACTAGGGGTGAAATGTTTTATTTTGTCTTTTTAGCAGTTTAAATTATATTTCATTATAATTATAATTTCCCCCATTTTATTTTCTACATTCCCATTTTCTTTTCTACATTTTATACAAGTATGGTGTTTTCTAAATAAGTATTTTTATACTTTAATATAAGTTCTGGTTATTTCTGCCATATACTAAGTTACTTTTTCCGACAACCTTATTTTCAATAAAATTTGGTTGGCTTTCGATTTGCTTTCCAAGGATGGTATAGTAGAAATTCAACCCTGGTCATTTAAAAATTGGCTTTTGACGATAATGATTTGAAAAAAAACTACATCTGTAGACTCCAACCCGTTTGGATGCTTCAAATTCTCTAGCTGGTTCTTTTTCAGTTAGATTGATCTTTAGATCGATTATTTGGTTGTCCTTTGGATTCAAATTAGTAAAGTCTTACACACAAAAGATGACTCACATATACCTAAAGTACAATTTTGACAAAAAATGGTAGAGGTTGGGCCTCAAGATGATGGTGAAGGTTGGGCGTCGAAGCGCGATGCCAACCCCATCCGCAAGCAACAACTAAAGGCAGTGATGGGCTCGGGTGGTGTAGGAGATTTTCACCGAAAAAGGGTGGTGGTGAAGTGGGCTAGTGGGCATGAGGTCGTGGTGCCGACAACAGACGCAAGCGATAGCTGGAGGGGGTTGTGGACTATGACGGTTGGTGAGAGGGGGTTTCATTAAGAGGGGATTTTCACCGGATTGGAGTGGTCGTCGACTGGTGGCGGTAGGGTGGAGGGCTAATTTTTTTGTGGTGATGGTGGGAGGGGGAGAGCTTCTTTCAAGGAGGGGTGATTTTCATATCTTATAAATATAATGGTACATATTAGCAATACTCACTCTGATTTTCTCTTATTGGCACCAAAGAAGATGACAAAAGTTTTTGTAAAAAGTAAAAATAGTGGTGAAAATTGTTTTCTTTTGTGAATAATAAAAACTAAGTTGAGTGAATGAAAATAGTCTAGTATTTGACATAACGGAAAAGTGTCAATTAACTAAGATCATTCATAAATGGTAAGTGTGTCAATTTAACGTCCCCTTTAAGCTACTCATACAATGGTGACTAAGAATAATAAGACCATTTAGTTCTATAAATCCTGTCAGCCCATCAAACAAAGTGATACAACTAACTCAGGTTAAAGGGGGAAAATGCATTCGCTCTAAGCCCAATGATGGAACATAAATTAACACTACTTTTAACAGTTCAGAACCAGATAAAGGATTCCAAACAAATGGCAGCAAAATTTTCTTGGAGATTTTTTTTTTTTGCTTTGGTTAAGCGAGCTAACTTTTCTTCTGGGATGATTGGAGTCGCTTATAGAAACATCCCCTCGCTCTATCAGACAAAAAACATATGTACACTGGTATAACAGACAAGGAGTATCTTCTTTCAACTTCTTCTTGCAGCTGCATCAGCAACGCATCGCTCATCAGATCGCTTTCTAACCATATACTTGGGTTTCTCTCAGTTAGTCTTCGATGAGCATGGCCCAAAAATCTCTTCAATCATGTTGCAAGTTGACAGGAGATCAACGCGCCTGGCATAACCTGTTGAGCAGGATTCATCCCAAGCTTTTGCAGAACCAGGTTCCAGGAAAAATCCAGAGTCAAAACCGTCAGATGAATCGTTGCACTCTCCAATCAGAGATCCAGTTACAGTAAAACCATCATTTATAATGTTTCCGAGTGTATCATGCCCCATACCAAAAGATAAGCAAGATCTCCCAGCGTAAAGCTGGCTTTCACACGAGGTACTTGAATCCTCCAGTACATTGTGGTCTTCCCTGGTTTCACTGGGACTTACCATCTTAACAGGACAATCAGAATAGATATCATTGTTCAACTGGTGGTTATGGGACTTAAAATCATCTTTATCATTAGCACCTTCTCCATTATCCCCTCCATCCACTTCAACCTCAACTTCACCACCACCATCACCATTACCATTACCATCATCGTCATCACAGTCATCATCATCATCATCATCAACATCATCGGTAGCAGCACCGTCATCCTCGTCGTCATAAGTGATACCATTATGAAACCCCACCCGAACGTCTCGATTGCCTAATGACTCTACTGCAAACTCATTATCATCCCCTATCCGTCCAAAGAAGGTTCCATCATTCCCATGCCACTCATCATCATCGCTATCAATCTCCAATGAACTGGATCTATTTTGCACTGTTCGCCTCCGGATCATGAACACGTTGAAATAGTAGCTGACAATGTCCTTCATTGTTCTAGAAGGAAATACCAGAGGAAGTTGCCTCCAGAAATTCTTATCTAGAGATGCAGGATTGGAGTAAATGATCTCATGAAAAATGCCTTCATCTTTTTCAGTCCACTTATATGCCACCTCCTCACCCATATCATAAAATCCCAAGTCTGTAAATTTTTCACAACCAACTTCTTCTCTGAGTTTATCTCGTGCTTCCTTGATGTGCTGTCTCACACATCTGACAGAGCCTACATCTAAGCAGTCACACTCTCTTCTTCCTTGACCAACCTTGACATCACCATCAGCTGAACTCTCAGGAAACAGATCTGAAATTATACGAGTCCCCACCTGTTGCTTCTCATCATTGATAAAGTTTGGGTTCCATGGGGGGATATCAGCTTGATAATCAGGTCCAACGGGAATCTGTTTCCTGGGGGGACAATTCATTAGAGCTGTATACGCATCCTCTGGCTCAGGCAATGATCGCCTGGGATAGCTGTATGGAAAGTAGTCATCAAAAAAGGATGGGGGAAACTGTTCTCCCGATCCAGCATCTTCCTCACTGCTGCTACTAGTGACCCATGACAGAGGTAAACTAGTCTCCAGTTCCTTGTCGGCAAAACTTGAGGTGACGTGAAAATCCTCATTTCCATAGTCTTTAAGCAGTATATACTTATCAGAGCTGTCAGGTGCCTCATCTATAGTAAAGCAACACAGGTTAATAAGGATGACCCACAACAATCTAAAGTCAGCAAGGATTAGAATACAGCTCTGAAACTTCTCAAAGCAGAATAATCACTGTAAGAAATTCAACGGGATGACAATAAACCCAGACACAAAGCCCATTACTACCTAGATCAGTTGCAGTAGTCGGAACTCCATCAGATGAAAATTTCTCTGGAACTGAGCCACATGCATTGTCAGAGTCAAATTGCTTAGCTTGCTTAGAAGGAGACTCTTGAAACTCCTCTTCAGAAGGACGTTTAACTCCCATAGCTCTATAGGGAAAAACATCACGTCAATCAACAAGTAAAGCAAAATTCAAGTCTAAAAGATCACACACAAACTAGTTCAGCAACTGAAAGCAGAAAAGCTGATGATAATACTGAACACGAAAAGAGAGCACCCGCATTTTCTACAATTCTAGATGATACTACTCAAGACAGATATAATTTTGACAGGTCCCAGAATGTTCTAACTTCATCTCTGTAATGAATAGAATCTGCAATACTAATATGTGTGTGTGTCAGTGTGTGTTGGGTGGTGTTTATTAAGGCAGGTATTATGAACTCCCAAAAAGCACAAGTTAAAGTCTTGTTTTTATATACAGTATGATAGAGGATACAATAGCCCTTTATCCCCAGCACAAAACGACAGATATGTTCATACCCGAAATTATAGCGGAACCCTAACCCTAGGTCCCCAAATCAAAACGTAAAATTAACAGTAATTGGCACAAAAAACACATGGTAAATACGATTAAAATCGAGAGCCACCAAACCCCTGAGGAAATTTAACGATTCAATAAGTTTATGAATCACCGACGACCTGAAACCCTAGCCCCAAAATCGACGACCGGAAATTAAAAATTATACGGTCACCTACCTGAGGGGAAATCAACCGGAGACCGAGAGGATTGCAAAACGCTAACGAATCGATCGATTGGGTGCTTCACGGAGGAGATCGAAAAACTCGAAATAAAAAATTAGGGTTTCTGAAAAATTGATCCGATGGGGTGCAAAAAGAGGATCAATCGATAGGGAATGAAGCGAATTAATTGAATCAGAGATTCAATTTCACGATTGAGAAACGAATCGAACAAGAACAGAGGATGGATCTGGGAGATTGGTTTGGGGGAAAATTCTGGATTTGAGGGCAAAATAGGAACGATGGGTCGCGCATTTGTAGATGATGACGAAGGACGGATTCAGAAAAATCGCACGTGAGTCATACCAGGATTTGACTTTCTGGACACGTGGCACTCTAACTAAACTACCTTGTTTTGAACACGTTTCCAATAACGGCAGCATTACTATTTCTCCGTTATCATTATTATTAATGATTATTATTATTTACAATGCGATGAATCTAAAAAGGTCTTACATAATTAATAATCGTATTTACTCCCTCCGTTTCTCTATAAATGATATCATAGGTTTAGATGTTTGTATTTAGGTGGAGAAAATTAGTGGATAAAATTGAATGTAGAAGGTAAAAAGTAGAATGAGTGGATGAAATTGAACGAATATTACCAAAAATAGAAAGTGTGACAATATAAAAGAAACAATTCAAAAAGAAAAATGTGTCAATAATATAGAAACAGAGAGAGTATCTTAATAAATTCTATGATAAGCTCAATAAATTTTAACAAAAAAACACTCTCTCCATCCCACCTCAAATTGTACAAAAAAAAATCAATCTCATTAAGAATCTTGTCTGACCGTTAATATGCTTAACTACATATAGTAACGACAAATAAAAAGTTACTTTTGAGAAATTATTTGTTACGACGAATTCAATAATATCACATACGATAATGTTATTGTCTATATATCTACTCAAATATGCAGTTAAATTTTGATAGAGAACAGTCATATAGTAAGTGTACAGTTTGAACTAGGACGGAGGAGTAGGACAGTAAAAATGAGACAAATGAAATACTCCCTCCATCCCGAAATAATTGACTCACTTTCTATTTACATTGTCCCACATAAAATGACATATTTTAATTCTTACCAAACATGGTATAGAATACGTCGTAAAATTCCTACAATATTCTCTTTAACTTCAACAACTTTTAGATTGAGCCCATCATTTTTTAAATATCTCTACTTTTTCACAATTATTCTTTGTAACATCAACTTGCATAAAATATCGAGTCAAAAGTGTATGTGGCAATTATTTTGGGACGGGAGTAGTAAAAGAATATACAATTAAATTTAGAATTATAATAACGAAATCAAATTTTATGTTTATAACGCCGGAAAATTCATTGAGAGCTGGTTTTTATTACCAATATAATGAATAATAGATTACAACAATCTTAAAGATTTTATGGGAAATCAAATTGTCCAAATTCTTCCTCTTAATACGAATCATTAAATAGTGTTTCCACTAATATTCAAATGCAAACGGTTACTATCAAAATACAGGTGTTGAATAATAAACAATTAAACATCTTTCTTTTCACGTCCCTTCCAAAAATTGTGAATAGTAGAACAATTCCTTGATGAAAATTACCCATCATTATGGGACCGTATCGGTGGCTCCCAATATGTAATTTGATTAATTGTATCTAATATTTCAAAAAAAAACATCTTCTTTTCATGAGGTATACTGACATACTTTTAACAGTTTAATGTTTAGTTTAAAAGTAAAATAACTATTATTTTTCCGACTTAACTTCATTTCACTCATTGAGTTCAATTTACTTAAATTAGTTTATTCATTTTATTTTAATCCAGTTAAATATATTTTGATTATATTTAATTTTAAATAATTTAATTTAAAAAGTCCTACATCCTATTATAATATAGTAGATCATTTGCTATAAAAGGTCATATTTTGTCTTTTACTTGTATACTTTTTAAATAAAACTTAAGAATAACTCTAAATTTTTTTGAAAGGATTAAAATAACTTTAATTTTTCTTTGTGTGAACTTAAGTATTCATTAAATTTGTTGAAACAACTATAAGTATTCGTCGAATGTTCCCATCATGCCCAACTGTCGAATGTGTTGGAACAACATTAAGTATTTGTCGAGTGTTACTATTATGCTCTAACTTTAATTTTTCTTTGTGTTAAAACAATTTGAAGTATTCATTGAATGTGTTGAAACAACTATAAGTATTCGTCGAATGTTATCATTATGCCCTCCCAAATTGGTATTAGAAAACTCAAAATTGTTTCATTACTTATCCAAAAATTCATAATCATTTTTGCACTAGTTCTTTTCTTTATATCCCCTATACCCACTCCCAGTGGCAGAACTGAGGGGTCGAGCCGGTGCAACCGGCCCGACTCAGTTTCGGCAGTTAATGAAAATTTTGCTTTCCTTGAAAGTTTTTGCTTCGCACCTGATCTTCTCGGAATTTTGAGGAAGAAAGCGTTTTATTTTTTATGGTAAACACAGCCCCTTCAAATATGATTCTGGTTCCGCCAATATCCACTCCCTCAAAATGAAAAATGATTCAACAAATCACATACTATTCCTATAGTACACTCAGTTTGTAAATTAATATGCATATACTCTACTATTGTTTATAGTGGAGTGATATACAATATAAAACTCTACCAAGTAGACTAGATCAGGCACTTGCAGGAAGACTGGGAAACACAAGGAATCATCAAGAATGTTTTTTTCCATCCCACCTAAAAATGCTTAATTAACTTCTGATAGAACTGAAGAAGTACTTAAATTACACTATTAATCATAAAAATCATTGACAGAAAAGTAAATTCATTCCATATATGATAAAAATGCACTGAACTTTGACTAAAGAAGTCACATTACAATATAATAGCAGTGTACTAGGAAACTGAAGTATGGGGATCTACTTCTTTCATGTGAAATAAGCTAAAAGTTGCTGCTAACATTCTTTGATGTGCTTATTATACTACTTACTACACCTTCAGCTTAACCTTGAATTTGTCGTTTTACCGGCCGCGACAAGCACCTTAAACTTAACCTTAAGCAACAGCAGGCATATCCTTGAGCCACTTGTCCAGTGGCTTACCAATGGAGTAGACAATGAACCCTAATTCCCTCAACTTATTGGGATCAATAACGCTCCTGCCATCAAAAACAAAGGCGGGCTTTCGCATGTTGTCGTAAATCTTCTTGAAATCAAGATTCTTGAACTCATCCCACTCAGTCAAGATGCAGATTCCATGGGCATTTTTAGCTGCTTCATATGCACTTTCGACGATGCTGACTTGTTTGAGGGCAGTGGGACTTACAGGGTTCACAAGAGTAGGATGCTCCCAATCAAACTTAACCGCGGTTAAGTCCTTCTCGATCTGATCCCTCGTCACTTGAGGATCGTAGATTCTGAGCTGCGCTTTGTCCACTAAAAGCCCCCTGCAGACATCAATGGCGGGACTCTCTCTCGTGTCCCCCGTGTCTTTCTTGAATGCGAACCCCAAAATTCCAATCTTTTTCTCCGAGACTGTGTTGAACATGGAGGCTACTACCCGGTTCACGAATCGCGCTTTCTGGTAGTCGTTGATCTTGATCACCTGTTTCCAGTAATTGGCGACTTCGGGGAGGCCATTGCATTCACAAATGTAGACTAAATTCAGAATGTCCTTCTGGAAGCAAGATCCGCCAAATCCCACACTGGAGTTCAAGAACTTGGGGCCAATTCTCGAGTCTTTCCCGATGGCATGAGACACTTGGTTCACATCTGCCCCAGTGGCCTCACAGAGAGCAGACATGGCATTGACAGAAGATATCCTCTGAGCCAAGAAAGCATTAGCAGCCAGTTTCGAGAGTTCTGCAGACCAAAGATTAGTACATATGATCCTTTGCTCAGGCACCCAATGTGCATAAACATCTTTTAGTGCCTTAATAGCCTTGAGCCCATCCGGGGTCTCCCTTCCTCCTATCAAGACCCTGTC
>JAULKM010000013.1:4257591-4268706 GCA_032355605.1 Rubia tinctorum
GCATGTTTGCTTTTTCAAAGTCAAATTTGATAAACTTTGACCATTAATATAAATTAATATACATATAATAAATATATAATGTGAGATATTTATGAATTCATCTTAACATAATTTTTCTAAATATAATTTTTTATGTGGAATTGGTATATGTAGCTAGAGATATTGCTGGTCAAACATGATCATTGAAGACCGTGAAAAAGCAAACATGTCAATTCTGCTAGGACGGAGGGAGTATACTTTAACACGTGAATAAATGGAAGCTATCAGATAGTTGAATGGTTTAAATTTGTTCTCACATAAATTAGTGTTCTCACCTGAAACTCTCTCATATATATAAAATCTTAGTTCTTAATTAGATAGCATATAATATTTAAATTATTAAGTTATTATTAGATATAGATTGATTTCAATTAAATTGATTAATTAACTATAAATGATTTTAGTTACAGTAGGTATAAATTGATTTGTAATTGTGATGTCTCCACTAATTTATCTTTTATAATTATTGTTTATATTATTGTTTATTTTATTAATTAACATGATATCATGTGTGAATATAAAATTATTCCAATTCGTGATTATAATTATTTTATGAATTATTTTAGACTAGTAGATGCAGTTGTGGTCGCTTGTTTCTAGTTCTAGTATTTAGGGTATTAGAAAGTAGTTATTTTAATGACTTTCCTGTACTCGTAAGAATCTAGTTGTTTTTTTATTTAACTTATTATCTAAGCATTGTTTGAATACGTAGAACATTGAAAAAATAAAAAGTTTTGTATTAATCAGTCTAAACTTTAGACAAGGGGTTTATTATTTAATTATAAGAAGTTTCATTTGGGATGGAGTTTTTTAAAAAAATGATGATAAATTTAGGAAACTACTGTGCAATTATAAAAATACTATATATAGAACAAAAATATCAGATTTTTTTTATTTTTTTTCCTCCTCCATCAGAAAATGCCACCTCCAATCGGTAACCACCTCCGGCCGATGATTACCGCTGGTTTCCAGCTGGATTTCCGTCAGAATCTCGCTCCGCCGCACAAAACCACCACGGTTCTTCTTCCGCCGGCGAAATCGCTTCGACTCCGTTCAGATCGCTGCATTGCCTTGCTCTAGCTCCGGTGATGGAGAAGCTATGGGATTCACTCCTCAACAATTCGATCCTCTGTACAACGACAACGAAGCCTCTACAGTTCGACGGAGCCTCTGCAGTTCAACGACTTTATTCCTGGCAGCTGTTGCGTGATAGACATACGCGATGCCCCCGCAATTCGCACCTACGTTGTCGATAGATATACGCCGATAGTGCATTTTATTGCCGTGTGCGCATCGAATCCGACGGAGGTGAGGCAAGACAGTTTCAGGCGTTAACGTTAAATACGATGGAGAATTGAAACCCTAGCTCACTGTCTGGGTTTGCAGACGACGGAGCGACGACAAGGCTGCTAGGGCTTGTCGATGATGGTGATGATCTGGATTAGGAGCGCGTGGATCTGGATCAAAAGAAGACGAATCGATCTGAAGAAGATGAGTCGTGCGTGGCTTCACGTGGGGCTTTGAGTCGGCGGACGGCAACGGCGACGGCGGAGCTGAGTTTCGGCGTCGGAGAGGTGAGATTCAATTTTTTCCTTTTCGAAGTGATATGCTGAGGTTTAATATTTATTGATTGAGTATGTGATCAAAAAATTTATTTGGTTTAGTGGTTATAACTCTGGCTGTTGAGGTAGATGTCATGAGTTCAAAACTTAATATGCGTTTTATTTTGAAAATTTTATATTCTTGATGTACATGCTGAGGTTTAATATTTATTTGACTGACTATATGTTCAATAAGAGTCTTTAGTGTAGTGGTTGTTACTCTATACTTTGAGGTTATAGACCTAGGTTCACCCACCAGGTTCTATTTTTGAAGAATTTTTATTGTTGAGGTACTGTATCTTTTTGTTGATGTTTGTAGCTTTATTTCTCTTATGTTGATGTATTTCATTATTCCGGTAAGATTTAATTGATATGCGTTGATGTTTTATAGTTTTTTTTTGGGTGATATGGATTGATATTTCTAGTTTTTTTATTGTTGAGGTACTATAGCTTTTGTCGATGTTTGTACCTTTTTTCTCTTATGTTGATGTTTTTCATTATTCAGATGCGATTTAATTGATATGCGTTGATGTTTTGTAGTTTTTTTGGGTGATATGGATTGATATTTGTAGTTTTTTAAAATTTTATTATATTGATATTTTTCATTTTTCGACAGAGTTTTTGGTAATGGGAGTTGATGTATGTAGTGCCTTTTTTCTCATGTTGATATTTTTCATTTTCCGAATGTGTTTCAAGTGTTAGGAATTGATGTTTGTAGCTCTTTTGATGATATAGCTTGATATTTGTAGTTTTTTAAAAACAATTTATTGTCGTTTTGTATTTTTTAGTGAATAATTTATACTCTTGAGGTACCGTAATTTTTTTGTTGATGTTTTGAGTTTTTTTCCTCATGTTGATGTTTTTTTATTTTTCAGGTGAGTTTTAGTCGATATGAGTCGATATTTTGTGGTTTTTTTTGGGTTATATGGGTTGATATTTTTTGTTTTTTTATTCTCTCATTTTGATATTTTTCATTTTCTCGGTGAGTTCAAGGCAATACGAGTTGATGTTTGTAATTTTGGGTGACATAGGTTGATTTTTTATATAGTTTTTTAAATCTTATGTTGACGTTTTTAATTTTTTGGATGAATTTTAGATGATACGATGTTTTAAGCTTTTGGTTGATATTGTTGATATTTGTATTTTTTAAAAATTGATAATTAAAGATTTGTTGATATTTTTCTCTTTTTTATAATTTTAATAATTTTTTGTTGATGTTTTGTTAGTTGTAATCGATGCTTTTTTAAAAAAAATATTTTTCCTATTTTTTTGCTATTTTATTTTTTAAAAATATATTTTTTGTTGCAATTTTTTAGTTGATGTTTTATGGTTTTCGTTGATGTTCTACTATTTTTTGCTTATGTTTATAATTTTCAGTTCGATGAAGTTTAGCCTGTCTCAATGGAGACCATCTCTTAAAAAATTACAATATAATTTAGCCCCTCAAATTTTGCCTTGATTCTGCCACTGATAATAAATATAATTATTAATATAATGACCAAATAATTTTATATAGCTAAAGGTAAAATAATAAAAATAACAAAATAATATTTAGATATGCCTGATACTATATTACGGTGGAGCAAACTTTTACTCGTGATGAATTCTTCTTTAAATTCATACTATTTTTAATCAACATTTCTGGTCAGAATTTAATTTAATCAACATTTCTGGTCAAAAATAAAAAATTAAATTCATGTACATCAATGAACGGTAAAAAAAAGCTTTCATTGAAACATCATTAAATTATCAAAAACATCATTAAATTATTCAAAACTGATATAATATATATAAAGATTTATTATATAAAATAATTATGTTATACTCCTTTTGTTTCTTTATTATTGACACACTTTCCTTTTTGGTTGTTTCTTTTATATTGGCACACTTTTTATTTTTGGTAAGATTCCTTCAATTTCATATTTTTTTACATTCTACCTTCAATTTCATCCACTCATTTTCTTCCCTCATTTTCTTCATCCAAATCCAAACACCTAAACGTATGGTGCCCACTCATAAAGAAACGGAAGGAGTATGTGCGAAACTAACAAATTTCTTTAATGAAAAAATTTCCATAAACTTTTACCTGCTATTTGAACAACGCATGTTTTTGTTATAATTGATATTATATTCTTATTAAAAAATTACTAACACCCATTTCTTAAAAATATTAGAACATCTCATTTTTATAATTTCGATAACAAAAATATGTCTGAATTTTACAAAATAGATCCAGAGGAATAAATCCATCCATCATTATTTTCTCATTTTCCCAATCTCAATAGTGTATGATTATTCCATCTTAATTTTTAAAATATAAATACTTGTTTTGATGGACCATTCAAAATTGAGTTATAATCAAAACGGAACTTTTACGGAGTACGTATTTCAGACAAATGTACTATTGTATAGGTCAAAATAGATACTAGTTCATTGTCAAAATTATCTTGGTCGGATCGAAGTTTTATTAGCGAATCATTTCTTTTCTATTCTAGTACTTTCTCTGCTTCTGTAACCGTGCCATTTCTGGCCGTCTCATTGTGTCGGAAAATGATTCGACCATTATTGCGGCCGACACTTTAAACAACACCATGTGGAGGTACCGGTTCAAAGCGAATTTAGAGAAATGATTTTTTTAAAAAAATTTAGAGTTCCACCCGTAGATTTATTTTCTCTAATAATTTACCTTAAAAATTTTTCCTAACAGACCTCTGTCCATAAATAATGAAACATTTAAAAAAATTTATTTATACATAATATTTATTAAATTAAACACTAATTTTTAAAATATAAATAAAGTATTTTTAAGTTAATTATTATAATTTTTAAATACTTTTAAAATGTATTTTTAACATTCAAAAAAATTCTATATATTTATCTAAAAATAATATTACTTCGTATTCTCAAAAATTATTAATTTTTCAATATTTTATTATTATTATAAAATTATCTCAATAACATTTTTATCTTGAATTATTGATTAATAATTAAATATAAATAAATAAATAACAATGTTCTTTAATAAAAGAGAAAATAATAATTAACAATAGACATTTTTCATTAATAAAAACTACATGTCGTTGTATTTTACTTGTCATTGTATCTTACACGTCGTTGTATTTTACTTGTCGTTGTATCTTACACAATATTTTCTACACTATTACATTTTGAATTTTAAAACTAGTTCATAACCATTAGTAAAAATATTATTTACGTATGAGTTAAAATTCTTGATCAAGAAAATCAAGTGTTAATATTCTTGATCAAGCAAATAAAATGTAAATCTCAAATGATACATGATCGAATGAGGTATGATCAAACTTAATTATTCATAAATAAATTTAATTAAAATAAAAACAAATTATAAATTTATTGAGATTTCCAAACAAAATTAAACTAAATTTGAAGAAAAAAACTCCAAACTAGGCCTCTTTCAAAAGTTATTCTACTCTCCGTCCCTCTATAAATGTCTCACCTATTATTTTTTCACTATTCATTAATGATTTTATAATTTTAATATTTTATATTATGTATATAACAATAAGTTATAAAAAACATATATTCTAAAAATATAAGTTACTATGAATCCAGCAATACATTATAAGATAATTTTCACATTGGTAAATTTATTGATTTTTTCAATGCAAATTGCATCAACTTTATAAAACCCTTCTCCAATCCACATCCCACTCTGAGCCGTACCCTTTCTTCTTCAAACTTTTTCCCCCAATGGAGAGATGAGGAATAACAGTTTATTTTAATTCATATTTTTGTTATCGAATAAGTTTGGGATTTGTCTCCACATATTAGTTTTGTTCTTCGACCTGATTGATTAAATCATTGTATTCATGATGATAATTCGATTTAATTGTTCATGTTGATGTATTGTTCTCGATCTGCTTGTACAGATCGCGTGTCTTTATTTTTGAATTTCCATAAATTTGAATTCGTCAGATATGTGTTTTGTAAGTTGTTTACAGTTTGGACAATATAGATTGTGGTTGGATGAAGTGGTGTTACAATTGTAGAAGATCCCTGTTTGGCGCAGTGATATTGATGCGTGATACGCTCCTCTTTGCCAAGTGGTCATGTTTTTCGCAGGAAGCAAGTTAATATCCCCGAGGGCGATGTTACAGTTTTTTATTGGATCTCTGATCTGTAATAGTACAGACGGCCAGTCTGGTTGACATGTAATTGACATGTAATTTATATATCCTTGCACTATGTTAGTTATTGCTAGAGGATAGTTAGATTGGATGTCAATTCCACTCATTGTAATCGCCGCTGCGTGTTTTTTCCAGCATCTTGGAATGAATGGTTTTTTCAAAAAAAAAAGAAAAATACCTATTTTATAGGAAAATCACACCAAACACAACCTATGCTCACCGAAAATTGAAGAAATCCGCAACCATCTTGTGACCAGAGAAATGGGATATTTCTAATCAGTTGAGGAGTGAAATGTCTCTAGAATGTTAGAGGTGGTTGTCTCTAGAGAAACGATGAGATCTAAAGACAGATGAGATGGGTACTGTCTCTCGAGAATCAGGGAAGAAATGTCTTAAGATGGTTGGGCTGGTGAGGTGTGTCTCTCGAGAGCAAGAGGGTGAGGTCTTTAGAGGGTTGGAGGTAATGGGTCAGATGATTGGTTTATTTTGTCGGAATTATTCAGCAATGATTTGAATGACATTGATTTAAAAAAAATTAAAACATAAATTATATAAGAAAATATAGTATAATAATCAAAATAATTGTAATCAATAAATTCAACACAAAGTCCTGTTTAAAACAATCTAAACTTTAGCTCAGGGTTTATTGTGTAATTATAAAAAGTTTCATTTTGGGATGGGGTGTTTTTTGGAAATATACTAATAAATTTAGGGACCTTCTATGCAATTATGAAAATGGTATAAATATCCCAAAAATATCAGAGTTTTCCATTTTCTTTTTATGATCGGAATTCTCCTCCACCGATCGGAAATCTATAACAGCCACAACTCCGTCGCGAACCGCCAAAGCTCCGCCACATCTCTGCCACCGAGTTTCTTCTCCCTCCGCTAGTGAGATCATTGCGATGCCGCACCACTATTCAGCTGCTCCGTGCCGCTCTGCGTCACCGACGAGAGCGTCGGCCACCGCTAGGGCACCGACGATAGAAGCTCTGAATTCGTCTTCGTCAACAAGCTCTACGACACGACTCTAAACTCGGTTGTCTTCGTCAACAAGCTCCGCACCACCTTCTTCATCAATGCTAATGCAATCAATGTCGATCACAGTTCATGAATCGGCAGAGCTTGTTGATTGCAGAGTAGTAGATGCGGTTGAATGCAGAGTCGCGGTGGAGGCCGGGTATCGACGAAGCTATGGTTTCGGTGCATCAGCATCGCAGTGGATGTAGGGTACCGATGTTTCCAGCGCTGCAATCGATGATTTGGCAAAGGAATCGACGTTTCCCGGTGGCTGTTGGTGCAGAATGTCGGAGAAGAAGCTTGCCAATGAGATCCACGCGCTATGTGAAGGTGAAACTCGTGCATGCAAACACGCGCAGCTGGTGGACGGCGGCGTTGGCGATGGCGGCGGACAGACTGATGTTTTGCTTCCGAGAGGTGAGTTTAATTTTGTGTTTTGTTTTTTAAAGAGATATACTGAGGTTTAATATTATTTTACTGATCATATGAACAATAAATGTTGTTTGACCTAATGGTTAGTACTCCTTATGTGAAGTCAGAGGTCCGGGGTTTGAATCCCACCAGGACATTTATTTTGATGGATTTATGTTGTTAAGGTACTTGTTGAACTTTATTATTTGATTGACTGTATGTTCAGTAATGTAATGTGTCTTTGGTGTTGTGGTTATTACTCTAAACTATGATGTTTGCAACTTGAGTTCAATTCACACCAGCACCTTTTTTAAAAGAATTTTATACGCTTTGAAAACTGTAGTTTTTTTGTTGACATTTGTAATTTTTTCCTCTCATGTTGATGTTTTTCATTATTCGGCCGAGATTTAGTTCATATGAGTTGATGTTTTTATAGTTTTTTGGGTGATATGAATTAATATTTGTAGATTTTTTTTTATTTTCTCATGTTGATATTTTTCATTTTCTGGCTGAGGTTTAGGGGATAAGAATCAATACTTGTAGTTTCTTTTTTCTCATGTTGATGTTTTCCATTTTTCGAATGAGTTTCAGGTGTTAGGAGTTGATATTTGTAAAATTTTATGATATATGTTGATATTTTTAGTTTTTATAAAAAATTATTGACGTTTTGTTATTTTTTGTGTAAATAATTTATACCCTTTTCGTACCATAGTTTTTTGTTGATGTTTTTAGTTTTTCCCCCTCATGTTGATGTTTTTTATTTTCCGGGTGAGTTTTAGTTGATATAAGTCAATGTTTTGTAGTTTTTTTAGTTTACACGGGTTTATATTTTTTGCTTTTTTTTCCTCTCATGTTTTCCCCCATTTTCTAGGTGTGTTTTAGGTGATACGAGTTGATGTTTGTAGTTTTGGGTGATATATGTTGATTTTTCGTAGTATTTTTTTCTTATGTTGACGTTTTTCATTTTCTGAGTGAAGTTTAGGTGATGGGAATTGGTGTTTTTAGTTTTTGGTTGATATTAGTTGATTTTTTTAGTTGATTTTTATTTTTTTGATATTGAACTTTTTTGTTGATGTTTTTATGATTTTAAATTGATATTTTGTTAGTTGTAGTCGATGTTTTTTCAATTTTATTTGATTTTTAATATATTTTTTACTATTTTATTTTACATTTTTTCTCTAATTTTTTAGTTGATATTTTATGATTTTTCGTTGATATTCTGCTATTTTTTTGCTGATGTTTATAATTTGCAGTTCGATGATCTTATTAATTATTTGCATTCAAAAATATTTTTAAAAAAATATTTTGATTTTTTAATTTTTTTGCAGACTGTAAATGACGGGAAAATGATGGAAAAAATTGGATAAAAAACCCTGAAGAAATATTAGCAATGAGTCTCTGTAAAATGATTAGAGATAGTCTCCTGAAATTAGAATATAGTTAGAATTATATAAATACCTCTGTCTAAATTTTAGTCTGACTCACATGAGATCATCTCTAAATTCAAATGTGCATGATTTTAACTTCTTTTAAAATTAAAAGCAAAGGACCCGTGAAAAGGTATAAATATAAGACGTGTACAACACTTCACTAATTTCATCACTTCACTAATTTGATGTGTCAGTGTGACACATCAAATTATATAATCTCTTCATTTTAGTAAGTATACATTTTCTGAAAAAATTCCAATGAATGATTACTACTAAAGTGAAATTTTTCTATGCATGTTTGATAATAATTAACTAAAATTATTTACTTAATCATTCCATGGAAATCAACAAAAATCTATAATTCATTTTGGAAATTGAAACCGAACAACAAAGGAAAAGGAAAAGGAAAAGGAAAAGGAAAAGGAAAAGGAAAAGGATATGTTTGCTTTTAGGAAGAAACTTACCAAAGTGCTTGTTTTAACTTGTTCCTCAATCCCCCAGGAAATTACCATGTCTTTTCCTCTGAAACCCTATAAATGATTCCAAGAAATCAACGATTACATAATTAAATTATCGACTTGATTGCTGAAAAATGGACGCCCAGCAGCGGAGAGAGGGATCTCCACGGCCTCAGCAGCCCGCCGGCGGCGGCAGCGATGATGCCCTACCCATGCTCAGCATCTTCATCGGCTTACTTGCCGTCTTCGCCGTCTTCTTAGTGGTAATGAAAGAAGAAAAGAGCAAACTTCATGCATTCTTTTGTTATTTTTGTATGTGTAAAACGCATTAATTGTTAAAACTGTTGTTGAAAATAGCTGAATGAGCTGAAATGGTATTTGCATTGGCAAAATTTATTGTTGTTGCGAAATATAGGATTGGCTAGGTCGTTTTGTTGATGCAATATGCAGGAAAAATGGCTGCTTTTTGCTTCTTATTTCCTCCTGGTAGAGTGTTCTTTGTGATAGCTTCGATGTGAGGATGTCGAGGTTATGCGTTCACGGTTCATCTTCTAGCTAGACTTTACTTGGTTTGATGTTGAGGACTAAGTAGTCCAAGAGGAACCCTTAGAATGGATGTAGTATTGCAGTTTACATGTTAATAAGTACTTAATAGATTACGAAGTACTGCCTAAATGGTATTTTTGCTGGCTGATTTATTGTGAAGTAATGTAGCGTAAATGAACTGTGAATTTGTGACATTCTACAGGCTACGTCTTCATCAAATCTTTCTAATAGCTTAACGACCTTGCATCAAGTCCCAGAAGGTCATGTTGGAGTTTATTGGAGGGGTGGTGCTCTTCTGAACACTATCACTCATCCAGGTTGTTGATTTAGCTGGTTTAGATTGCCATCATGCAGAGGATTCTCATTTTCGAATGAAGCTTTCTACTGTTTTTATGTACTGCATTGACAAGTGTTCATTCTGAACCTCAGGTTTTCACACCAAGCTGCCACTGATAACTCATTTTGAGCCCATCCAAGTAACTCTGCAAACAGATTTGGTGAGAATTTCGGGACATCCTCTTAGATTCTTATTTTCTGTGCGTGCTGTTAAATTTCTTAGTATCTTGGGATTTCATCTTAAAACATATTGGTACCAAGTGGAATGACCAAGACCTTTTAGTTACATGTTAGTCATTTAGTTTTAAGAAATCAATGTGTGAATTTCAACACATGCATATCTTATTGCCCTTTGTCGGGCTTCTTTTGAGCATGTGACCTTTTCTTGTTGCATAATATGATCCGGCCGACTAATCATCAGTTGTTGACAACTATTTGTTTCTGAAATGCAGGTGAGGGATATTCCATGTGGAACAAGAGGTGGTGTCATGATCAACTTTGAGAGGATTGAGGTAATTCTTCCAGTCTTAGGTTATCCAAAATATCCTGGCATATGCTAATGCTGTGTGTATCTGTGCATTACCTGTAATATTTTCAGGTTGTTAACCGCCTGAAAAAGGACTATGTTTATGAGACCCTTCTCAATTATGGTGTTCAGTATGACCACACTTGGATCTATGACAAAATTCATCACGAGATCAACCAATTTTGCAGTGTTCATTCCCTGCGGGAGGTTTATATTGATATGTTTGATCAGGTATTGCCAGACCTCATAATTCCATATTCAACTTACTTATCTAAGAAGATCCTCGTGTTTCTCATTTTTGCTAATCCTCATACTTTACATCTGTCGTTACCTGATTCTTCTTACTATCTATTTACTCATTTTCTTTACTTTGTCATTTCTAATTTGTGTCCTTATATATAAAGTTAATGGAATGCCTCTTCATGGTGCCTAGATTGATGACAAAATGAAAGATGCTCTTCAAGCTGACTGCACACGCTATGCTCCTGGTATTGAAATTATCAGCGTCCGTGTTACAAAGCCAAAAATCCCTGATAGTATAAGGAGGAATTTCGAGCAGATGGAAGAAGAACGTACTAAGGT
>JAULKM010000013.1:4286857-4297148 GCA_032355605.1 Rubia tinctorum
ATAAGCTGGTATGTGGTGTTAAGGGCAGCGTATTGGAAATTGTTATATTCATTGGAGCCATCAGCTTCATCCTGCAGGGAAACAGTTTTAAGACATTGGAAGTCAGCTTCTCAACTTTATCGATATTCTGACACTTGAAGTATAAATATCCAAAACGCAGATGAATTCAATTTTCAGACTATTACTCAAAAATTCTTAATGATGATTCAGAAAACCAATGCATGCAAAAGCTGCACTGATGAAGCTCAAACTTTAAATATGGTTATGAAATATGTACCAAGGAAATGTACTTCAGTAAAATACAGAAAAACGAATCACAATTTTGTAAGCATCCGAACATACATCGATCAAAACAACTCAGAATTGGACTTTCTTTAAAAGTTTTCATTTCAAGACCAGGTAAAGAAAATTGACAAAAGCAGGAACTTTTAATATGAGCTGAACAATTCGACCTTTCCCATGTCGCCAAAAATGACTATGCGTTGTAGGGAGTTTTGACCAGGATAAGGAGATGCCCGGAATTGGTATGTTTGGCTCCAGACGTAGGATCCATTTACTAACTGGTGTCCCAGCCTGTACGTGTATCTGCAAAACAACTTACAATATATAATGGATCACGAGCCCTAATAACAGGTAATAGTTTCTGACACGAGAATTTCAAATCGTAAATAAAAATTACACAACTCATTAATGGTGGATTTCAAGTGTAAAAAACATACGGAACGCTTGGCCACAGGTCCTTCAAATAACTGGTATGAATAAACCCAGGATCACGCCAACCAACAGTTGTTGCTGGAGGACCTGCAAAAATTTTAAAGAACGAAGAACATGTGATTGTAATGCCTAACGGCTATTACAGGGCAACATACACTACTTAGAGCAGAAAAGCTTCTTGAATCTGAAATTCCGACCATAAACTCATAATTACGAGTATCTTCATTTGCTAGCCAATGATGATGCGATGCATTTAGTGGGTACAAAATACAGGGACAAAACCAAACTGGAACTTTGTCACCTACCACAGAGACTATCACGGCCAAAGGTAAGTGTTCCCGCTGCAGACCGCGTCTGTAGATCTCCTTTCCGGCCCCATTCAACAAAAGGCACAGCAATGTCGACTCCATATCCGCTAGTCCATGTCACAGTCATCTGGGGTGGGTCTCAAAAGAGGTAAATGCACCGATCATGCTGAACGAATCATACCAACAAATACGAGAACAGAACCCAACCCCGTACAAAGGAACTATCCCAAACTATTCAGGAATATATCTATTTCGAACAACACTATGTCACAATCTCATTACAAATAGTGTAATCATACATCGCATAGAGAAACAGTAATATCTTGAAATTACTTAATTTGATCTTCCTTAGCATTACATGATATATACCTCATCCCATGTCTTTCCTTGAGCTAAGCGCGGGTAAACTGGTGCATCTGGATTTGCAAAGGAAACTCTGTTTGACAATGCCACCAGCTTTGGCTGTTCATTGAATAGAAAAGTATTCATAACAGATAAGATGAATAAGAACTATACGCAATGGAAAATCCTCACATAAACCAAAACCTAGAGGCACTAGAATGCCTTAGACTATTCGATTGCAACTAGCAATTAAGGTTACAATAACTTTTGCCGTTGGGAATTACAATTGCAATGGAATACTATACCAATTAAAACAGGACAAGCTTAAAACTTTTGGGTTTCAAAATTACAAGATTGATGATAATATGATACAAAGAATAAAGGCAAATAGATTCCTTGCAAGAAATATATGGATACTAGTTTATGTCCTGGAAAGCTTGTTTACGAGGATTATTTTCAGAACGAAAATTTATTTAGATGATTAATATGGACGAGAGCATACCTTAGCTACCCCACCAGAAAACAGTGCAAAAGAAAAGTCTGATCTCTGGTTGATCAGCTGAAGCTTCAATGACCCTTTCCCGGTATCCAGATATTTATGATTGGAGTAATTTGCATATTGGTACTGCATAAAAATCAATAATACTCACAAAGTGCTATCGTCTTTCAATTGAGAAATGTTCCAATCTACAGAGTGTGTCATAACATCAACACAAACCTTGATCGGTGCACTACAAAGATGAGGCGGTAATGACTGAAGATTCTCAGGAGCACAGGCAGAAGCACTGAAAACCACCGGTAAAAAGGCTCAACATTAACTCAAATAGTTCATCCCAATTTCCACTTAGCACAAAAATTCATGTTCATGACATCTCAGGATCGGTATAAACCAACAGAAGATGCAGCTCACCTGAAATTACCAGGAGAAAATACTCCAATCCAGTCATCATTACTTGGATTTGGCATTTCAAATTCTACATTAATCCATTCTTGATTTTGACCCTATAACACCAGAAGAGGAATTAAAAATCAAGGTTCGCTCTTTTTGTTCCACATTTCAGACAAAACAAGTTACGTTTGACTTACATTTAATCCGAGAAGGGTAGGAGAAGCTTTTATACTAGCATCACCGTCAAGTTCAGCAACAGTATTCTGAATACCAATTTTGTGGAAGGGATAACCACCATGCGATTCGACCCCTACGGAGCTCCACAAAACCCATAATAAGATCGCAGGAAAAATCAAGAAAGCTTGCATTTCCCTTCAATTTTAAGCCTGAGATGTTGAAACCAAATTAGCTTTCAAAAGTCCAAGATTTCTGTCCAAATGCCATAAAGTCCCCAACTTTCAGTGACTTCAGCATCCAAGAACAGTTAAAAACATTAGAAATTCAAACAAATACAAAAAACCAACATCAAATTTCAGCTCAAATGAGATAGGGCTGTATAATTTATTTTACCAACATTTCTGTCCAAACACAATAAACTTCACACAGCCAAAATAAAGCCCGCAAGGATAACTAGAAGGAAGCCCACATCAAAATTAAGCTGGAATTCTTTCTTTATTCAAACAGCATTCATTCATAAACATAATTCAAATCAAGAAAGTCAATAAATGACCAGCATCAAGTTCAACCCAATGAGACAAAGAGACAACATTCAGAACAGAACGCGCAGAACAAACTAACCTTAAACGAACGGGAACTCTACTGAAAAGTGTAAACCTTAATCGCCACAATCCAAAAGCAAGCAAACTAGAACAGATGAAAGTGACCCTTTTGATTTTATTCTAATCCCACCATGTTCTGAATAAGTACAATAATAAGTAGAGTCAAAGCTGTGGATAAAAGTATATTCTGGTAAGAGCGGGAAAAATGACGGAATCCATTAGAGAAGATGCTGTTTAAGGCCGCTTTACAAGGGAAGATTGTTCTTGATCATGAGGAAAATCAGGAAAATAATAAAAGTTTGATATCTTGGCCTTTTGGGAAACATTTTCAGTCGATGGCCTTAAAGGAAATGGATTTTTGCACATTCAATGTTCAAGCGCCAATTGTAAAAAAAATCCCATAAATGGTTTTCTCCTGTGAACATTATTTTCTTTAGCTCCAGTTGGCTGAAATTAGGGTGGGCAAAAAAAAAATCAAACCGAAAATCGAATTATCCAAATTCGAATTACCCGAATCGAATTTAATATACGGATATCCGAATTAATAAACCAAATTTTAAATATGACTTTTGGATCGGTTTTGGATATTAAAACTCAAATCGAAACCCGAACAGAATCCTGAATTGTAATTAATTATATATATATATATATAATAACATAAAATATTGTTTTAGACAGACTAAACTTTAGGCCAGGTTTATTGTGCAATTATAAGAAATTTCATTTGGAATGATTTTTTTAAATATGCAAATAAATTTGGGGACCTACTTTGCGGTTATCAAAATACAATATATGTATCACAAAAAAATAGAATTTTCATATTTCTTTTCTCCTCCTCTGATCGGAAACTGCCTCCTCCAACCAAAAACTGCCACCAGCCGACAGTTACTACAGGATTTCCACCGAAATCCGTCGATGATGCCGATCTTCTCTGCCCTCCTGCTTTTTGTCAGCGAATCCGCTGGTGATATCACCTTAGCAATTTCGTTGGTATTTTGTTGCAATTTCGCCGACGAAATCTCCATTTTCTGGTGCTGCTCAATGTCCGACGATGCCACGATCGACGATGCCACGATCGACGATTGCGTGATGTGCGACGCTTCCGACAAGATCTCCTTTGATCGACGATTGCTCGATGTCCGACAATTCCCAAGGCGCTGCCTGCTAGGTTTTTCGATGATTTTGACTTTAGGTTTTTCAAAGATTGCGCCGCTGGTGAGTGTTGCTAGGTTTTTCGACGACGGTCTGAGGTTAATAGTCTTTCGTCGAGCAGCAGCAGAGGCAACGAGCAGCAAAGGCGACGAGCAGCAAAGGCAACAATTTGCAGAGGCGGCTTCTGTCACCGCGTGAGATCCAGGCAACTGGTTGGAGAAGACGTCGCGCGTGTCAACACGTGCATGCTATGTTTGACAAATTTCAGCACGTGGCCTTCACGCGCGGGTGGTGGTGACAACGGTGGTGGAAGACTGGTAGCGACAATGGAGGTGAATTGAAGTTTTGCTTCATGAGGTGAGGTTTAATATTGTGTATTACTTTTTTCAAAAACTAGATGAGTTTTAATATTTATTTAACTGAGTTTATTGTCAACAAAGTTAGTTTGGTTTGGTGGTTAGTACCTATGTTGTTGAGGTGAGAGGTCTTGCGTTCGAAACTCACTGTGACCTTTATTTTGAAGATTTTATGTTCTTGATGTACATGTTGAACTTTAATATTATTTGATTGAGCATATGTACAATAATGAGTCTTTGGTGTAGTGATTATTGCTATAGGACCAAGTCCTTTTTCTTGAAGAATTTTTATTCTTGAGGTACTATAGTTTTTTGTTGATGTTTGTAGTTTTTTTCCTCTTATGTTGATATTTTTCATTATTTGGGTGAGACTTAATTGATATTAATTGATGTTCTGTAGTTTTTTGGGTGATATAGGTCTTTTTTTTCAAACAATTTTTATTCTTGAGGTATTGTAGCTTTTCTGTTGATATCTGTAGCTTTTTCTCCTCTCATTATTCGGGTGAGATTTTATTGATATGAGTTGAGGTTTTGCAATTTTTAAAGGGTGATAAAGATTGATATTTGTAGTTTTTTTATTAAAAAAATTCTTATGTTGACGTTTTTCATTATCAGACTGAGGTTTTGGTAATAGGAGTTGATATTTGTAGTGTCTTTTTTCTTATGTTGATGTTTTCATTTTCTGGATGAGGTTTAGGTGTTAGGAGTTGATGTTTGTAGCTTTTGGGTGATATTTGTAGTTTTTTTAAAAAAATTGTTAACATTTTATGATTTTTTGAGTGAATAATTTATACTCTTGAGGTACCGTAGTTTTTTTATGTTTTTATTTTTTTTCTCATGTTGATATTTTTCATTTTTCGGATGAGTTTTAGTTGATATGAGTCAATTATTTGTAGTTTTTTTTTCTGGTTATATGGTTTGATATTTTTTTGCTTTTTTTCTCTCATGTTGATGTTTTTCATTTTCTCGGAGAGTTTTAGGTGATACGAGTTGATGTTTGTAGTTTGGGGTGACATAGATTGATTTTTTTTTTGTAGTGTTTTTTCTTTCTTATGTTGATGTTTTTCATTTTTTGGGTGAAGTTTAGGTGATAGCAATTGATGTTTTTAGGTTTTGGTTGATATTAGTTTTTTTTATAGTTTTTTAATTAAAAAAATTGAAAATTGAAGTTTTGCTGTGTTTTTATGATTTTACATTGATGTTTTGTTAGTTGTAGTTGACGTTTTTTCAAATTTTTATCGATTTTTATATGATTATATATTGATGTTTTATTTTATATCTCTCTATTTTTTAGTTGATGTTTTATGATTTTTCGTTGATGTTCTACTTTTTTTTGCTGATGTTTATAATTTTCAGTTCGATGATCATATTAATTATTTACATTTTAAAATATTTAAATATTTTTTGATTTTTTTTGCAGACTGCGGATGGTGGAAAATTATGGGAAAAATTGGACAAAAAAACCCTTAAAAATATTAGCGATAGCTCCCTGTAAAATTATTAGAGATGAGTCCTTGTAAAATTATTAGATATAGGTCCCTGGAGGTAGAATATAGCTAGAATTGCATAAAGGCCCCAACTTAATTTTTACGCTGCCTCACAGGAGACCATCTCATATAATAATAATTAAATTTTAATAAATAAATTTCTAAATAAATTTAAGTTGGAGAACCAATATTTATATTTAAAAAAGTGTCTCAAACTCTAAATCCTAAGTAAGTTTGGGGTAGTAAGTAAATAATACAAGTTATCCTAAAGTAAATTTGTGGAGTGCTTGAAGGTAAATGTGAATGTAGAGTGTTTGAAAACTTGAAGAATGTGGAGTGCTTGAAAATTTGAAGAATGTGAAGGTTTTGAAGATGAATATTAAAACAAACTATTTTTCTTTAATCTTATATGTAATGCTAAAATTGTTATGGTTGAATTGTATTGTATTTGTTGTTTTTTTTAAAACTTGATTTTGATGATGTAGAAATTAGATTACATATTTTTTATTTAATTTTAAATTAAATTATTAGATTTTAGTAATTATTTTTTTAAAAAATTACAATCAATTCGGGTTATTCGGGTTGAATTCAGTTTCAAACCAAAACCAAATTCCGAATTCGGTTTGTATAATTTGGATTATTCGAGTCGGATTCGGTTTTTAGTTTTTTAGGCGCAAAACTGAATAATTCGAACCGAATAAATCAAACTGACGCCCACCCATAGCTGAAATGAGTAGGAGAACTCCCTCCTTTTAAAAGTACCATATTCCTTTTATTTAGAGCGGCTAAACAGGTGATTCAGATCAACCAACTATCCAATCCAATAAATTTATTTATAATGAGTTATTATTCAGTTAAATTCATTTATTAATGGATCATTATACTCCCTCCGTTCCACCCGAATTTGCATACTTCATATTTTCATCAGTCCTAGTTAAATTTGCGCACTTTCTCCTTTTAATTTTGGATTTTGGCCGGGGTTATTAGGCGGGGTATTCAGGTCAGGTTTTAGGCTCGAGTTTTTGGGTATGGTTTTAGAAACATGTTGGTCGAGTCAAATTGGTATTCAAATCCTGGCATATTTTAGATTTTCAGCCAGAGTCAGTCGTGTCCCGGGTCGGATCAGGCCTAGATGATTTTTTCGGTCAGGGCCTGTTAGGTCAGCTTTTCGGGACTAGGTCGATCAAATTTTGAATTTTTGGGTCATAAATGTTTTACTTGTAGGATAATATAAATATAATAATATACGTTGTTGGAAAAGGACCGACCCGTGATTCTATTCTCAAAAGAAAATAAATTCATTTACCTTATGATAAAATATTAATCTACTAGCACCCATTACTAATCTAACCCAACCTGATAAAAAAATTATTAAATGGCTCAACTGTTACCCAATCTAACCAAGCCCATTAATTGTGGACCATCATTAAACCATTGCTCCAATAAGTCCCATCCTATAAATTTTTTTAAAAAAGTAAATGGGTATAGTTTATCCGTTGGATAACCCAACTCATTTGACATCCCAACTTCTATTCACTAGGTTCACTAGGGATGTGTATTTTGACACTGTGAATTCGATTCCAACAAAAAAAATTGACCATGATGAATTAGATTGAGATATATAACATTTTGAATTAAGTCTGACCAATACAAAGTTATATGATATAGTTTTAAAATTGAAACAAAGAGGCGTAAATTCTCATTAACTGCAAGATTGTTACAAATTTGTGGCAGGTTAAAGTCGCACAACCCCTACCTAACAACTACAACTAACTTGTTAAAACATCTTAAACACCTCATTGGCTCACACACTGTGGGATGAGCCTCCCACAAATGGACCTATTAATAGGTTCATGTGCCATATTGGCAATCTGCTACTCTACTTGCGCCTCCAATCTCGTCTTCATCGGGTTGCGACAGCTCTGTAGTTTGAAGAGGTTGCAGCTAGATTTCTCCTATCAGCGATGAGGAATGCTTGTTGAAAGAGTTTCGAGGGCAGGTCCATTTTGTTTTGAAGTAGAGCGGTAATTCATACCTCCATCTTTATTGAGTGTTGGCAGATTTATCCACACCGGGTTGCCACAACTCCGTAGTTCGCATGTGAACCTTTTTGGAGGTCGTCTCTAGATTTCTCCAATAAATGCAGCGAGATAGTATCTAAGTCTCGCCGGAGTTGCGAGAGCACCAAGTGTGCACCTAAAAATAATAATTAGAACAAGTTAATTTAAACCACTGCTTTCATCCAGGGAAGTCATACTACAACACAACTCTTTTATGGCCAAGAAGTAGGTCCCTCCAAACCCACTACAGATGTGGTGTTGTGAGCGATGGAAGCTCCGTTGTGCGCCAGAAAGCTTTGTTCGACGAATACGTATACTACTGCAGAAAGATCCGTTTTCCTATTTGTCAGTTGACCGGACCATGCACCCGCTACAGTATGACCTATTTTGACTGCTGCCTGGAAACCATTTCCACTGCTGGAAAAATCAATTTCGTCTCTCCGCCGCGACCACCACGAGACTACTGTAGCTACAACTGACTACGGTAGCTACAGCCAGCTACGGTGGATTTTGTGGGATGACACACTACCGTGAAGTGGAAATAAGTTAAGGACTGGGCTAAAAAGAGAATACATTGTATGTGCTTTAGGCCTTGAATTTGGAAGGGCTGAGTTGGGGAGTTGTTGGGTGCCACCGTTCTCCGCCGTAGACTGGCTTGCTAGGACTTGACCACCATTGACCAAGTCATCGCCGTTGACCGAGTCGTGGCTGTTAACCTAGTCACCGTCGTTAACCTAGTCACCGCCGTTGACCGGTGTTGTTGACCGATCCTTTGACCAGCAGAACTGTTGAGTTTTAGCCTTGCCGGATCTTACCGAACCTCATTTTCATCGACCAGTTGTACGTTTCGCACTCGCCGGATTTGCCTGATTCGGGTTTGCTCCACTGTTGACCGACCACTGTTGGATCTGCCCGACCGTTGGAGTCTCCGTCACTGGGATAGTCGTCTTCCTCTCCAGTGGAGGATTGGCACTTCCTCTCCGATGGGGTTCGCCTGCACACAACTTCTTAAGCTCAGCGCGACTCTCGTCGCGCGGTTCCCCTCTCGGTTGTTCAGCCCCGCGGTGGCCGCCATGAAGGGCTGAGAAGACCACACCGTGGTGGTGGCGGGGGCGGTGCAGACGAGTCAGCCTCCCTGCCTCAGATCTAGAAAAATAAAGGGACATACATAATGTAAAATGAAATCAGGAAGAAAGGGGGAGGGGAGGGGAGGGGCCGGGGGAGGGGACGGTGGTGGCGGCGACGCCTCCCCCAACTAGGGTTTAGTGAGAGGGGAGAGCTTTTCTAGTGAGAGAAACAGTTTATCTATGAATTATAATTAAATGGATCAATTTCATGTTAAGACCCGAATATGACCCATACCTGTCTCATATTAACTTTTCTACAATTTTGATGTAACTCGGCCCAAGTTGGGTTGATTTAGGTCATTGACTGGTGAATATTTTGCACAACCCTAAATAAAAGTATTCTAATACTTTTGGATGTTGAAAGAGAAATAAACAAGATTGTTAATTCAAATGTTAGTATTAAACGTGCACGATCCCGTGCAAGAAAAAAAAAGATTTAGAACTTTGATTTTCTCTCAAGGATTGCAATATCCGTCACATCTTCATCTTCATACGAACAAAGCTAATGCCAAGAATCCTGAAAACCCAATTATGAAATGTCTAGTAAAGTTGAGATAATAAAGGAGAGCGGAGAACACAAAAAATGACGAAGAAGATAAGCACACGAACGTAGAAGAAACATAAAAAACGTCGATTAGGGCAACAATGAACAATGTATGCCTAAAGACAATGTAATAAGTAGTAATAATTATTATAACTTGCTTTGAAAAAACATACTAAAAATAGTACAAACTACGGTGTGGGATAGCAACCTAGGTCTTAGCGACATCGTTTTAATCATTCACATATGTGAAAAAATAAAAATTATCTCTAATTAATAATTAAACTGAAAGTTAAACAAAGAAGCCTTATTACAGTGTTTAATTTTAAGGAGGGAATTTAATTAGGAAAATAAACTACTAGTAACTTCTTTTTCTTCCTTTCATTCATTCCATCTGTAGGTACTTTTTTAAAGAACTCTCATTGCTTTAGTGTTCCTTCTATTAAGGAACTTTTCTTGATTAATTGGAAACAATTTGCAGGAACAAAGGTCAGAAAATGGGCCAAAAAGTAGTGTAAAAGCATTTGCACTTTGGC
>JAULKM010000013.1:4378713-4388881 GCA_032355605.1 Rubia tinctorum
GAGGTATGGTGGAGGCGGCTTGTTGTCTCGGAGGGGAGAAATGAACAAATGGAAGCTGGACCAGCGTGAGGTAAATGGGAGAAGTAGAGGGTTGCAATACTAGGGTTTGGAACAAAAACAATGGAGAGTTATGTAGGGATTGGGTTGTGGGTGTTGGGCAGGTGAGGAGTAAAGACCCCATGTTGCGGTCTTTGAATTTGAAATGGGTTGGGATCCATTTCAAAAAAAAACAGAGGGAAAGTTTAAGGGGGCTGGATTTTATATGGCTAGAGTTAAGCTGTGGATTACTCTTGTCCGAGAAAATTAGAGAGCCAAAATGACAAAGCTTGTGGGCTGTAAAGGTTGTAAAACACCAAGTTCACAAGGGGTACATTGGGAAATCATATTTGTTGTCCCCCCTAAAAATGGAAAATGTGTAAGAAGGCCAATAAAAGAAAACCAGCTCAAAATGGAAAGTATGCCATTGTTAAGAAACCGGGGGGAGTATAAGATTGAGAAAGTGGAGGAATAACTTTATAAAATCTGAAAGTGCAGAAATAACCCTATAAGATTGTTAAAATGTGCAATTTTACCCTTCTAGCCAATTTCTGGCGTTGATCGATGTAAGTCCGACGTTGACTAATAATGAAAATACATAAATACCCCTGAGTTTAAAATAGAAAAGCCTAAAGACTATTTTACCCTCACTTCTTCTTTTTCAGCTTCTTCTTCTTCAACTTCTCTTGCTCCACCAAACCGCCACCGCTGAACCGCCGTCGCGCCACCGTCGAACTGCCGCCGCGCCTCCGCCGGATAGCTTCAAAAATCTGTAATCACCAGCACCACCTCCCTAGCACCACCACCACACCTCCTCCTGAGCACCACCGCCGCCTCCTTAGCACCACCACCACACCTCCACCCATAACCACGACCACCTCCCTAGCACCACCGTTGTCGCCTCCCTAGCAAAAAAACCCTATATTAAGCTTAATCTAAACAATAAAATAGTTTAAACAGCCCACCCACCACGCAATGACGAGTCATATTCTCTTTCGCCGCATTACAATCGAACGATCTGCAGAGCCTTCCGCCGCCTTGCAATCGACGGCGGAGTCGTTGGAGCAAACAAGAAAAGATAAACGCCATTAAAATGAGCCCTCGAAATTGTAGCCCCGTCGAAACCCTAGCCCGCCCACCACCCAGCCTTGGTCATACCTAGAGAATTGAGATGGAGATGAAGAATCGACGGGGCGGAGGTCTGACGGAAGTGGAGGAGGATAAGAATGAAAAGATGAAGGAGGTCAGAAAAGATGGAGGAGGTCAGAAAATGGCGGTGGCACGGCGGAGGTCGGGTGGAAGTGGCGGAGGAGAAGAATGAAAAGAGGGCAGAGATGGGAATGAGAATCGGTGGAAGGGGAAAGTAAGAGGACGGAGGAGGCTGAGTGAAAAGAGTAAAGGAGGAGGATATTATGGTCATTTCATTATATTTTATTTTTAAAAATTAACTTGAGGATATTATGGTCATTTCACATATTTTCGGCCAATTTGGCTCTTGACATTTTTGTCAACGAATTCCAGGGTTATATTTGTAATTTAAAATTTTACAAGGTTATATCTGCATTTTTTATCAAAATATAGGGTTAAAAACGCACTTTTCTCAAAAATCTTTTAGTGGTTTAAGGACTGAAGTTTTCGTAATTTGGGTAAGTACTTTTTGAGGGTGGTTTTAACTTCCACATTAGGCTGTGTAGGACCAGTGAACTCCTATGAGGGTTTTTTGAAATTAGTATGACTTTTTTTTGAAAATAGAGTAGGAAATCATTAATAATTAGATCGGGTGGTAACCCTCTAATACAAATATGGCTAGATTATGTGTTTCTTCGACACACAATCTTCGTACTTTCATCAAGTGAAAACTAGAGAAAGTCATTGCTAGCATTATGACACTTCTAACTAAGCACATGAGATTTGGTGGGATGGCTGGGAAGTTCTTAATGTATTTTAGCGTCATCTCGCAGTCAGTCTTGATGAGGGTGTGCACGAGCGTTGTTTAGCCTGGGACATAGCATCGTGGATTGTTGTTAGCTCCGCCTGAACAACGGCGTTTGCCTGGATCACCCTTGCGCCCTGCCATCCTGTTTGGCTTTCTGTTGGTTGTTCAACCAATGCTCCCGCCGCTTTGCCATCTGTTGATCTGAATGTTGTGTCTGTTGTAATTTTGGTCCATCCTGCATAAGTATTGGTGTCCCCTGGTTGCCAGATTGGTGTGATGTTCCCAACCCGTTCTTGACTCATCTCCCCCTCTTGATTCATGAACTCATGTTGTTGCAGTTGTTGCCCTGTTGCATTAGGGTTGTTTCCCTCTCTGTCATACCTTGCCCTGCAATTTTGATCCTCTGCTAGGTATGAGTTGACCATTTCCAGGACACCTGAGATTGTTGGTCTTTGCATTTCTATTGTTGCTCGGTTCTTTGCACACCATATGAACCATATAATATAGCAAGTTAGATTGACGTCCATCATCTCCGGCGCTATAGCAAACCATGATTGTAACCATTCCTTCAGGCCGGCCGGATGACCTTGTCCAAAATCAAAACCCAGTCTTGAAACCCTCAATATCCTTTTTTCGAAGTCAAATACAAGGATCATATGTGCGGGCGTCTCTACGTGGTTCTGACATATCTGACACATTGGTGATACATTCATTCCTCTTTTCCTGAGAGTTGTTCCCGTAGGTACTGCATTCTGTGCTAGCCTCCATACTAGTAACTTGATCTTCTCTAGGACATCACATGACCATAATTTCTTCCACAAGTTCTGATGTTGTTGTGTCACCGCTGAATTTTCTGAGGTGGATAGTTTTTGTTGTATTCTTTGATGCCATGTCGATGATACCCCGATTTGACAGTATACTTCCCCAGCCATTCCTTCTCCCATATTTGATAGTCCCCTTGAGCGAATGTGTTTAGAGGTATATGTATCCCTAGGATGTCAGGTATCACCTCCGATGGGAACAATACTTCTAACAGTGGTCTTCTCCATTGCTTTGAATTGTCTATGAGATCACAAACTTTGAAGTTAAGAAAAGGTAGAAGTTGTCGATCAAACCTGATTGGATTCCGATGATTCGGTATCCAATTATCCTGGATGGGAATTGACTTCCCATCAATAACCTGCCACTTTATATGTTGCTTTATCAAGTCTTGGCCCCACAATATGTCTCTCCAGCCCCATGTTACACTTGTATTCGCTCTCACCTGCATGAATGGTTTTCGTTTACAGTACTTGTTGGCGAAAAAACTTGAGAAGAAAGAGTTCGTGTCACTGAACATCTTCCAAGCTAGTTTCCCGAGCATTGCCTGGTTCATCTCTGAGTTGATCTCATACCCAAGCCCCCGTACCCATGTGTAGTCAATCGAACCCAGATGAACCCTCCCTAGAAATCCAATTGATATGAATGTCTACTCCATCTTCTCCGTAGGTGGTTTTACATTTGAAAATTTACCGATTACCCCCTGTTCATCGTAACCTCTCCACCACGTGCCCAAGCTCTTCTACGCTTGGTTTGATCACCTACACCAGTCCCATGATTTCTCGAACCTACTTGGATTCAAGTCGGGCTCGCAAAAAGATGTCATTAAACCCATGCATCCCCTATTTACATCAATGTATACAAAAACAAGAAAGAAAATTCCGATCTCTCTCAGCGCACAAGGAGAGTCATTGATTATGGATGATATTTGGTCGGAATTGTCAAGTTAATTACCACCACGATCATCGCACATAAAAAGAGGAAAGGGGCATGATTAAGCTGACAGTATATATTGAATAGGCAAGAGATTCATAGAACATTTCACATTTTACGTCATTTTACACACAAAAAATTTTTAAGATGGCATTTCCATCATTTTCAGTCAATCCAACAAAGATCGACATTGACCAACTTCTCAAGCGAGACCAGGATCATTTCGGCACTCAAAAAATTAGGGGTTGTTTATGCACTTTTCAAAGAACTGAGAATCATTTTAATAATTTTTTTATTGTTAATTTCTATGGAACATGTATTTTCTAACTATCAATTTTTCTAAACATCATTAGTATACAAGACTAAAGTTACCGATGGTCAAGCGTGGATCGTGGGGTTGACCAAAAAATGCACATTTTATGCTAGGATGGAGGGAGCATTAGCTTCTTAATGTATTCGCTTTGTGAGAAAATAGTGAAATAGCGAAAGGGAGTATTTTAGAATTTGAATTCTTTAATTTTTAGTTTTGGCCAGTTTTCTAAATCGTAGCAAAACTTTGCATTCACCTAATCTGAGTTTTTTTTTGTCAAAAAAATCTGAGTTTTTTAATGAATTTAATTTATAAAATTAGTAGAATAATGGTAGAATAATTTATTATCCATTTTAAATGAACCAGTAAAATTATTATTTTTTCTATTTTAAAAAAGTTAATGTATTTTTGTTTTAAAGAAATGAAATGAAATTTTTTATTTAAATTACAAAAATGATTATTATTGTGTTATAAATATCAAAATTTACCGAATAAGGAATCTATTACTCCCTCTGTTTCTTTATTTGTGACACAATTACATTATTGGATTTTTTAATGGCTCACCTTCAATTTTTAGCCAGATTTCTTCAATTTCATCCATTCATTCTACTTTTTACTTTCTACATTCAATTTCATTCACTTATTTTTTTTCCACCTAAATCCAACCATCTAAATCTATAATGCAACAAATAGAAAAGCAGGGAGTACAACTAAAGAAGAAAAAAAATAATCAGAATAGGTAAATTCCCTACGTCATCCTAGTTCCATGAATCAAAACAGGTAATTCACGAATTAAAATTAATACTGATTCTTTCTTTCTTTTAATCAAAAAGCTCATCAAAGATGAGCAGGGGTTATTCATGGATCCACCAACCATTAAGAACATATAGTCTTTACAGAGTGAACAAAAGGCTAATGAATTTGACCAGCCTAACCGTGAACAAAAGAGATTAGCCAAAGTGAGAAGGTTATGGAGATATAAAAACTGTGTTTCCATTGTATAATGCTCCACCCCTGTGTGAGATTACGAATGGTCGGACAGTCAATATTTTCCATGATCTTGATCAGTGAAGTTGTAACGTACATGTCTTCTCTTTCTAAAGTGCGGAAAAAGCTTATCCCTTTAACAAGAAATTGAAACTCAAGAGCTCCTCTGATTTCTTCAAATGATATGGATCTGTTCATTATTTTTGCAAGACGAGCAAAGTATCCTCCGGTTGATTTGCTTCTCTGAAAATGTGTGTGAATTGAAATGAACCTCTCAGTTGAGTGGTTTTGATCTTCCTTATTATGTGTATTAATCTCCAAGGTGGTTTGGCCTCTCCTCTTAAGATATCAACAACGTGCTGGGCATCTGTTTCAGTGGTTACCTTGGTGCTATAAGTTAGAGCCCAACTCATACTTGCATGGACATCCATTAGTTCCGCATGAAGAGAAGAAATCAAGCTTTGGTTTAGACTCTCAGACATAGTATGCAAGAGACAACCATCTGATGATCTAAAAACACATCCTAAACTTGATTTATTATAGTTGAAAGATGCATCACAATTGACTTTGATGCCTTCAGCCGGAGGTTTCATTCTTAGAGTAGTGATTGTAACCTTTGATTTCTTTATCAAAGTTGGGACTATACCATTCAGGAAGAAAGAATAATCTGCATTTAAAAATGAGAGATCATTATGAACAGAATAAAGGGATAAGGAAAGAGCTCTTACTGATCTCCAAATTGTATCCGCATTGTATTCCTTGTTCTCATTAATCATTTGATTTCTTACCTTCCATATTTCCCATAGAATTATCATTGGTAGATTGCAGGATATAGAAAGTCTAAGCTTTGAGGAACATGGAGCAATCATATACAATTGTAGCCTTTCAGAGATAAAAGTGAAAGATCTATGTTGAATGTTCATCAAATTATGAAACTTCCTCCAAATTATATCAGTTTCTGGACAAGAGTTAAAGTAGTGCATGATAGAGTCTAAATTATCACATTTTAAACATTTCGATGCTAAACTGAATCCAATCCTCATAAGAACATTATCAATTGGTAAGACATTATTCAATAATTTTCAAACAAAAATTGAGATTTTGTATGGAATTATTGAATTCCATACTTTAGACAATATATTTATGGTTGGTTTCTTTTTCCTTAATGACATGTAAGAGGTTCGCCTTAGGGTGTCAGCGAAGGTGGTAATTGGGATGTTTGAGTTTGCCCATGGCGGAGCCGCCATGGCTAGTGTGATTCCGGCGTAAGGGAAAGTAAGGGAGACGTTATTCAGTGTTAGAGTCGTTGAAAGGGGAAGTTCAGTTCCAGAGCGGAAAAAAATTGTTTTTAAAATTAATACTAATTCGATTTAATCGTGTCGAATTTAAATTACAAAAATAGTATATTCCCTTTGCACGGCAATTTTTCCACGCTATTAATGATCCAACCATATTCAAGTATGGAGTCGAAATAAGGATGAAGAAAAATCCCACAAAAATCCAAGCACAAACTAATCTCTAAAAAACTACAAAAAAAAAAGCTCAAAATAAAAGGCAAATTACTGCATTCCAATTTTAAGCATTGACTAAAAACAGGATCGGCATTAAGCATATTCCTACCAAATCAGTCTATATAAAACCACCCCAAACTCCACCTTCTTCTCCCAAGCAAACACACACGGTTTCACACTCGGTTCTCCGTTTGCTTCTTCTGATCCCAACAATGGCGGCCCCAACTCCATTGCTGAAAGATGAGCTGGATATCGTGATCCCCACCATCAGAAACCTCGATTTCCTCGAGATGTGGAGGCCCTTTTTCCAGCCCTACCATCTGATCATCGTCCAAGATGGCGATCCTTCGAAGGTCATCAACGTCCCGGAAGGTTTCGACTATGAGCTCTACAACAGGAACGATATCAACAGGATTCTGGGCCCCAAGGCCTCCTGCATATCCTTCAAAGACTCTGCTTGCAGGTGCTTTGGATACATGGTGTCCAAGAAGAAGTACATCTACACCATTGATGATGATTGCTTTGTAAGTGCCCCTGTTGAATTATTTTTTGTGTGTATGTAAAGATTGGATCTTCATGTGTTTTTTGGGTGCCCTTTTGGGTGTTGTTTTGATTGCGAGATGGGTTTTGGTTTCTGGTTGATGTTTTGTGAGAATTCAGTTTTTATGCTATTGAATTTTTAAGTGCTTTAGGATGAAATGTGAGGATGATTTAGTTGGTGCTATGTGGGTTCTTGTTGATGGATGATTCAAAATTTTGAATTGTGGAAGTTCAGATCTGCTAGTGATTACTGTACTTGATGATTCTTATTCCTGAAAGAAATCTATCATTATCTGATACTTTTGACCAGCTTTTTATCCTTCACTAATCAAATAATTAGTGTGATAAGATCTCTCGGCTCAAGTTTTTTTTTTTAAATTCTGTTGTCCCATGATCCCATCTTAGAATGATGAAATCACTTTTATCTCCCTTTCCTGTTCTTAAAGATTCAAACTTTAAACATCTGCAAATGCTACCTTTATAAAGAATAAAATGTGTTTAACCGATCACCGATGGTGAGATATGATTCATTCATCCAACCCCACATAGTCGGCTTGGTTGTTGCATTGTTCAGTTAGTTCCTTATTGATATAGCTTCATCATCATAGTCATAGAATCATGTTATTGATTACGGAGATTTTTCGAATCCACGAAGCCCTTCGAGTTGTGTGTTTATCCAAATCTAAACCTTGTTTGATCAAAATGGCAGGTTGCTAAGGACCCTACAGGTCATGATATCAATGCCCTCGAGCAGCACATTCAGAATCTCCTGAGTCCAGCCACTCCATACTTCTTCAACACCCTCTATGATCCATACAGGACCGGAGCAGACTTTGTCCGTGGCTACCCCTTCAGTCTCCGCGAGGGAAGCCCCACTGCCGTTTCTCACGGCCTTTGGCTTAACATCCCTGATTACGATGCGCCCACCCAGCTCGTCAAGCCACGTGAAAGGAACACCAGGTACATTCATCTTCCACATCTGGATCATGGAACGATAACATTTTGTGCTACGTTGTATCCTCATCCCCTCGCTCTTCTTCCCTTTCAGGTATGTCGATGCAGTCATGACAATCCCCAAGGGGACTTTGTTCCCTATGTGTGGCATGAACTTGGCATTCAACCGTGAGCTCATTGGACCAGCAATGTACTTTGGACTCATGGGCGATGGCCAACCCATTGGTCGCTACGACGATATGTGGGCTGGGTGGTGCACCAAGGTACTACCTAGTTCTTGACCTTCTACATATCTACCTATGTTGTTTATACTTTGAAACTGACTAGAAGAGACAACCTAGGGGTGCAATGTAGGTTTAGTTCAGCAATTTGCCTAACATCTGTCACTTTGATTCGGCAAATCAACCCCACTGACTCTACCATTCTTACACTAAGGATTGTAGCATTTGACATTAAGTTTTCACTTAAAGTTAAAACTTATCGTACATCAAGTTTCCGACTCGTTGCTTGAAACTGACTAGAAAAGACAACCCAGGGGAACAATGTAGGTTAGTTTAGCAATTCGCCTAAATCAACTCTGCCATTCTTACACTAAGGGTAGTATCTAACATCAAGTGTTCGACCCCTTATCTGACATCAAATTTCCGACTTGTTGTAGGTGATCTGTGACCATTTGGGACTCGGGATCAAGACCGGGCTGCCATACATCTGGCACAGCAAGGCGAGCAACCCTTTCGTCAACTTGAAGAAAGAGTACAAGGGCATCTACTGGCAGGAGGAGATGATCCCATTTTTCCAGTCGGCTGTGCTCCCGAAGGAGTGCACCACCGTGCAGCAATGCTACCTCGAGCTTTCGAAGCAGGTGAAGGCCAAGCTTTCCGGCGTGGACCCCTACTTCACCAAGCTGGCTGATGCCATGGTCACATGGATTGAAGCCTGGGATGAGCTCAACCCTGCTGCTGAGGCATCCAATGTCAAGGCTTGAGAAGTTTTCTTGGGGACAATATTAGTTTTTATGCATTTATTTTTTATAATGTGGTTTTGGGCCGGCAATTTAGTTGGCTTTATATTGGGAAGTAGCTGGAGTTTGACGTTGTTGGGATGCTATTTGACTACTACGCGGCATTGGTAGACTTTGTAGCTGTCGTTTGTTCTTGGTAGTTTTACATGATGTAACATTTGTTTCGAGTCTTTAATTGAATTTGAGCTTTCAGAAGCAGTTCCAACTCAGCACCCGTGCCTTGTTTGATTGACATTGATTTTTCTGAGTCCTATTCTGTTTTCTATTCGTCCCATTTGATAAGTTGCTAAATAGTAGTGTTTGGAAAGGAGTAGAAAGGTTAGTAACGTGTTGGAAAAATAATAGACTATGAAAAAGGAATTAAAAATCAAACCAAAAAAATATCGTCATTATTTCCTTGGAAATACATCTTTTAATGAATACTTTCTTTCACTGTGGTATGAACCCTGCAAATACAAAAATTTGATGCAAACAACAAAACCAAAAGAAAGTTAGAGCAGCAGCCTGAATGCAAACAAAACAAAAAGAGTGGTTGAATTTTCCACGATGGCTACAATTATTAGTATTTGTTTGGACTTTGGATGCTTAGCAGACGTGAAAAAACGTTATATGGCTTCCTTTATATTGGCAATACAACTGTACAAAAAATAACATCATGTAATATCTTACCGTTGCCTTTAAGCTTTTGCTGAAGCCCTCCTAGGGTTAATGTAAACTAGCAACTGATCTCCTTCGCTCGCTACAGCGAGTGCTGAGTTTGAGCTGTCCGTGGCAATGCACGACACCCCGGATCCTGGAAGGCGGATCAGGAAGATTAAGGCATGGATTGATGATGAACCAGACAATTAAAGCAAGAAAACTGTGTCTGCTTTACAAGATAGATACCTTTGAAGTGATGTAAGTCGCCAATTTTCAATCCTGTGGATAGCTCCCACAAGTAAACTACACCATCAGATCTTCCGATAACTCCATGTCCAACTGATGCACCAGCTGCAGTGGCACTGCAAAAAGATATCAATGGCTAAAGAGTCAGAATAGAGAATACAAATCCTGTCGAGGGATGATTACATGTCTGATGTTTTTGTTGTGGTTGATATTCTTCAATCTTGTAAGGACGTGCA
>JAULKM010000013.1:4388981-4410438 GCA_032355605.1 Rubia tinctorum
TTCCAGTCGGCTGTGCTCCCGAAGGAGTGCACCACCGTGCAGCAATGCTACCTCGAGCTTTCGAAGCAGGTGAAGGCTAAGCTTTCCGGCGTGGACCCCTACTTCACCAAGCGGGCTGATGCCATGGTTACATGGATTGAAGCTTGGGATGAGCTCAACCCTGCTGCTGAGGCATCCAATGGCAAGGCTTAAGAAGTTTTCTTGAGGACAATTTTAGCTTTTATGTATTTATTTATCATATGGTTTTGGGCCCGGCAATTTTACATTGGGAAGTAGTTGATTTTGACGTTGAGATGCATTTGACTACTACATACGGCATTGGTAGACTTTGTAGCTGTCGTTTGTTCTTGGTAGTTTTTACATGATGTAATATTTGCTTCGAGTTTTTAATTGAATTTGAGCTTGAGCTTTCACTCTTTGTTTGATGGACTTCCGTGTTTGTTAGGCTGAACTGGAGGCATTGAATTTTTTACGCCCTAATCTGTTTTCTATTCGTCCCATATGATAAGTTGCTGGAAAGGAGTAGAAAGGTTAATAACGTGTTTAAAAAATTGTGAAAAATAGACTGTTTGGATAGTACTTGCTCTCTCCCATTTTAAATTGCAATTTAACTATTAATTTAGTTAAAACTTCTAACTTTGATCATAAAATTAAATTGATGTATAAGTATAAATACCATTATGTGATATCTGGTTAGATTCGTCATAACTTATAATTTTAAAATATCAAATTTTGTTTTTTTAAAAAATCAAATGTTTATAAGTTTTAATTATACTTAATGAAAGATATTAAGGATCAAACGTTTTTCAAGTTAATTGGTGAAAGTCAAAGTATGAAGTTTGAAATTAGACGGAGGGTATAACATTTTGTTGAAAAGGGAACTAAAAATCAAACCAAAAAAATATCTTCATTATTTTCTTGGAAATACATCTTTTAATGAATACTTTCTTTCACTGTAGTATGAACCCTACAAATACAAAAAATTGACGGACTATAAGCTAAAGTTAGAGCAGCAGCCTGAGTGCAAACAGCAAAAACCAAAAGTGTGGTTGAATTTTCCACGATGGCTACAATTATTGGTATTTGTTTGGATGCTTAAGCAGACACGAAAAAACGTTATATGGCTTCCTTTATATTGGCAATACAACTGTACCAAAAATAACATCATGTAATATATATAGCTGGAGATTCATAATCTACTCTCTTACCGTTACCGTTGCACTTAAGCTTTTGCTGAAGCCCTCCTAGGGTTAATGTAAACTAGCAACTGACCTCCTTCGCTCGCTATAGCGAGCGCTGAGTTTGAGCTGTCGGTGGTAATGCACGACACCCCAGATCCTGGAACGCAGATCGGGAAGATTAGGGCATGGATTGATAATGAATCAGACAACTAAATGAGAAAGCTGTCTGCTTTACAAGATAGATACCTTTGAAGTGATGTAAGTCGCCAATTATCAATCCTGTGGAGAACTCCCACATGTAAACCACACCATCAGATCTTCCGATAACTCCATGTCCAACTGATGCACCAGCTGCAGTGGCACTGCAAAAAGAAATCAATGGTTAAAGAGTCAGAATGGCGAATACATATCCTGTCGAGGGATGTTTACATGACTGATGTTTTTGTTGTGGTTGATATTCTTCAATCTTGTAAGGGACATGCATAATGGTGTCACTATATGCAAAAGAAGGAAAACTTTCGAGAAATTAAAGCACCTGATATCCAAAGGACTTCCCACAATCACTGCTTCTTTTGCTAACAGAGCAAGCCTCCAGCATCCAGCTGGATTCATTCGATGCCCACCTGATTGGGAGGCATCTTCAGACCCAGCATGTGAGGCTGTTGAAACAAGAAGCCAGACAGCCCCATCTTCATTGTCTGTTGGTTGTGCAAGTTGGATGTCCCTCCCCGAAAGCCTTGATTTTGTTGCATCCAAGATGTCAGTTATCAATTCGTCCTGGTTGTGTTCATTAAGAAAGCTGCCTCTAATTTGCCAGTCGAACAGACAAATGGGGACACATTTATGGATTGAAATGCTTGGAGAAGAAAACCTCGACACAAGATTGCGTTTCTCCAAGTTCCTAAGCAAAATAAAACCACAATTAGATTGGCAAAGCTAGAAAGGTCTGTAAACATAGATATTTAAGCCAGCATTTTTAGCAATATGTTTTCAAGTGCCTGCCTTTGTTTTAGCAGATGGATGCCGCACAAAAATATATTAACATGCCCTGGTCATATAATGCTGTGTTAGCTGTGGTCTGAAATCTGATAAAAATATCATCCACCCACTTGATGAAGGCTAAAAGAATTTACTACTGATATGAAACTAGAAACTGAAAGATACTGAAAATTATGACTTCAGAAAAGAAAAAGTTTGTTAGAGAAAGTGGAGACTTGCAGAGCATAGCTTTTGGCACTTGTGAACTGAGGAACATGCAATCTGGTGAAACGGTTTGCTTATATTAATAAAGATAGTGATTAGGTGGATATGTTTGACAACTTGCTTACCATAAGCAAAATTCACCGAATCCATTGTGACCAATAATCAGGACAGGTGACTGCGGAATCTTCTTAATCTCCACTAGCTGTGAAGGCATATTATCTGGCAAAGGTAAATCACATTCATCTTTCTGGGCACTGCATTGATAACAATATGAAGTCATATTCCAGAGACAGAAACCATGGATAAAGGAAAGGCAGTGTTGGACACATACCATTAACCATTGACTAGTGAAAACTACACATGAGAGAGTCAGTGGCAAAATCACAGATTTAGGAGTGAGGCCCAAAAGAGTTGCAGATTAGTAATCGCTATTTGATCCTCTAAGTAACAGACCAAATTCACCCCTAGGAAACTATTTAAAGTTATAACTTGTTGAAAATGCAAACAAATATAGAGGTGAAGCAAGACACCAAATAAGACAGCAGTGCAATTGGGGTGAAACAGATATGATGTGGTGGTCTGTCACACCCAAGAAGCTGCAAGAGCAGTAACATTAAAAGCCATTCAGACTCTAATAAGTAAAAGCATTTTACTGAGTTAAACAAAGAACACAGAGAAAAAATAGATTGGAAAAACCATACAAGTCCAAGGTCACTAAGGCATTTACCTCCATCTTGAGTTCATCACCCACAGGTGGAGCTTCCCAGCATCATCGATAGCAACTACATAATAAGGCTCACAAACCAATATACAACGTACGGGCTGAGCAGTTTTAAACTTGATGATAACTGAAACATAGCCAGCATGTAATTGCACGATTTTAATTGCATTTTTTTCAATGCTGTCTGAAGCGCATGCTGGGCAAGGACAATTCATATTTCTCTCCCTGAGAACACACAGATATATCAGTACTATCGTAGTATCAGAAACATAGAGTTAAATTATGAGCAGGTAGGGTACGAAAAGTATAAATAACTAATTCCAGAGCAAAAGAAGATACCGGCAGCAAGGAACTCTAATGCTATTCAGTAAAACAAGATCTTGCCCGTCCGGGGTGAATTGTATAGCTGAACTGTCCACTGCAATCTGTTTAAAGAAAGCATGTCACATCAAGTGCACAGAATAACTCTGCCATGTAGTTCTCAAGAAAAACGATCATGTTATCTCACCTTGTTACCAAAGGCATCTTCAGACTTAGGCAAGTTAACTGATGCATGACCAACAAAGAAAGGGCGACCTCTTTTTTCTCCAGTAATTGGAGTACTGTAGACAAAGAGAGATTTTTCCTCTTCCTCTGATGAACCAGATAGAACACATACGTACACATCATTCCCTACCAAGCTCAAAAGAACTGAAGAAATCGGCATGGTGTGGTTGTAGCATGCAACAAGCTTGAGGAGATCTTCTAGCCCAGTTCCGTGCTTCAGGTTTGGATTTCCATCCACAGATGAACTGTGTTTTACTTCTATTTTCCTGCTCGTGTCATTTGAGCAGCTCACTCTTTGGATAGCAGGACAGTATGCAGGCAGATCAACATCAGGAAGATCTTGGTTACCTTGGTCAGGTTCTTTTCCAACAAATAAAGAATCCTTGCTGGAGCTTGTTGTGCAAGGATTATGTGTTTCACTAGCTTCTGTTTCAGTATTTATAACAGAATCTTCCACTTCTAGATCAAAACATGACTCACTGGGACAAGTGTCGGGACAAACAAGAATTGGATCATCTGCTGCATCATCAGTAACTTTGTGTGGCTTAGAATAGCTTGCTGTCTGGATCAGAGGATGAGATGCAGGTATATCAGAATCAGATTGATCTTGGTCACCACATGCATGTTCTTTTCCAACACATAAAGAATCCTTGCAGGAGTTCGTTGTTCTTGTGAAATTGACATCACTATTACTAGCTGTTGTCTCAGTATCCCTAAGTGAATCTTCTACTATACCAAAACATGAGTCACTCGGACAAGTATCAGGACAAACAAGAGTTGGATCATCCACTGCATCTTTCAGAAGTAGGTGTGGCTTAGCATTCCCGTGACTTCCAGTGTCATAACCATCAATGCTATCCGGGGCACCTGATATATTCTGAATGCAGTCCTCGTCGTTTCTATCAGAAATCTTTGCTTTTTTGTCCTGGTGCAAAGTTGGATCATCTGCTGCATCTTTCAGAAGTAGGTGTGGCTTAGTATTCCTGAGACTTTCAGTGTCATAACCATCAAAGCTATCTGGGGCAACTGATATAATCTGAATGTAGTCCTCATGATTTTCATCAGAAATATGTGTTTTCTTGTTCTGGTGCAAAGTTGGATCATCCACAGCATCTTCCGGAAGTAGATGTGGCTCAGTATTCCCAAGATTTCCAGTGTCATAACCATCAAAGCTATCAGGGGCAACTGATATAATCTGAATGTAGACCTCCTGGTTTATATCAGAAATCTGTGTTTTCTTGTTCTGGTGCAAAGTAGGGTCATCTACTGCATCTTCCGGAAGTAGGTGTGGCTTAGTATACCCAAGACTTCCAGTGTCATAACCATCAAAGCTATCAGGAGCAACTCCTATAATCTCAATGTAGTTCTCGTGATTTTTATCAGAAGTCTGTGCTTTCTTGTTCTGGTGCAAATTTGGATCTTTTTCCTGCTCTGTGGTTAACAATTACACACAAATACACAATTAAGAAAATATTGCTGTTTTAAAATTCAGTCTGAAAATTCATTTTTGCACCTTTCCTGAGTGAGTTATAGGTAGCAAGATAGAAGTAAGAGGTGACGCATTACCAGGAGATGCAACTGTCTCCGGCTTATCATCATTGTTCTTTCTCCTTTTTCTTCTTGAGAATGTCTTGAGCAGAGGAATGGCCTTAGGAACCAAAATCGACAGCATTGAATTTGCTATATCACGATCACTTGAATCCGATTCGCACTTGTCATTACTGGCATGTGAAATAGATGTGTCAATCTCATCTCCTTGAAACATCTCAGACTTCATTACCGAAACCTCAGAAATAGGCATGTCAGTGGCAATAACATCTTTCTGTTTGCACGAATCTTCTGTCAGAATCAAGAAGATAATGAGAATAGGAATCACATCCCGTTTTCAAATTGAGCAAAAAGAGATAGCAAAAGAAATCAAACAGCTATGTATGCACTAGTTGGCCTATATTAAGAAATCATGAAACCTGGAGACTGATCCAGACTATCCGGCGCCACAAGCTCACTTAAGCAAACTGTTTTAGGACACAATGTCCTTTTATTTTCATCTTCAATGATCAAACTGTTGGAGTGGCACTCTGCTGAAACATTTTTCTGGTCAATCTGAGATAATAAAAAGACAGATCGAACTAAGCCAGTTGAAAATTCATATTTGGTGTAAGGTAAAATAAGAGAGCTGAGTCAGCTTACAGGATTTTCCTCTTCAGGCAAGTTTCCGTCTTCTTTTACTGTTGACAAGTTTCCGGAACTAGAATGAAAGCACTTGTGGACATTTAGATGCTCAGATGCATGAAAAGCATCTGAATGTAGATCATCCTTTGCTGAACGAAGAAGTTCTTGTTCCTCAACCAGAGGTTCCAAGTTAACTGATTTCATCTTAGATCTTGAGGAAGTGCTTGACTTCGTGTCTTTGTTCTGAATAGGAATGATTGAGGAATGCTTCTCATTATATTTTTCTTGACACCTCTTTTTACAACTTGAAGCGTCAGTGATATTTCCCCCACTTCGGTGTGGAAATCCTTTAAGAACTGTCTTGCTCATTGACGTAGGTGTAACTGCTGCCTCTTTCCTGCTTCTCCTGCCTTTAAGCTGTCCTTTTTCCAGGTGTGGTAGTGTATCAGTGGGCTGGATTGAATCTTTTATCTCAGAAGCATCCATGCAACTGGCAGAAGGAAGCATATAGTTGGCTGCAATAGCACCAACATTTGCCACCAATTCCCTCAGTAATCTCTGGACAAATGCATTTTTGAACCCGAAAAACTGCAAGTTATAAGAGGAGAAGTTTCAAGCCCAATGAGCTCCGAATTTGTAAAGTATTCGATGATTTGGTTATAAATACAGTTTCAAAATTATATAAATGACAATAATATAACAGCTGTGAAATTAGTACTACTGATACCTCCAGGCCATCTATCTTGCCTGAAGATCTCTTGCCATGCCAAGACTTTATTTGGGAACAGATTTTCTTCTGAAAGCTTCCCCATGCAATATCTGGAGTTCGACCAGAGCATGACAGGCCATCACTAGAACTAATCTGCAAAGATTAATACAACTGGGTGGTAAATTTGACTGGAGTTTGCAAAATTGCAGATGTATGCTTCCAGCGGTTGCTTTGAGAAAATCTACGCACCTTAAATAGAGGCCCTTTAAGACCTTCAGAAATTTCCATCTTGTAAGCAATTCCATTTTGCGTACGAATAGCACTGAACTCAACAGGGAAAGGATATCTATCTTTACCCTGTCAACGAGGACACGTTAATCTGCATACTGAATCTTCAATGCTGAAACATGCTTAAGATCATTTGTTAATTTAAGTGCCTATGAAACAATAGGACATGTTAAACTGAGTACTGAATCTTTAATGCTGAAGCATGCTTAGCTCATTAGTATGTTCAAGTGCCTATTAAACATTAATATTAAACCATCTATAAATTTATTGTTTTTGAATCGGGTCAGTTTTTCTAATTTTTATCTCTCGCCTCCCACTATACCAATTTAAATATTTCCTACCATCTTTTCTCAAAGATTTTTAAAAAATCCTGGGTGTATTGAAGTCTTTTCAACAGGAATTTATCTGTTCTTGTGTTTAACACTCTGCATAACTAAGTAGATTTACTAGTTCGAGATGCACACCATAAAGCTTTCTAGGAGTTTTACATTAGAACAGTTCCATCTTGTTGCCAGCACATAATGCTCATGCCGCCAACAGAGGTCAGGGAAACAAACTAGATTTATAGGACACAAAAATTTTGCTGCAATTGTACACACTCAATCCCAAGTTTCTATCTCCTAAACTTGAAGATGTTTCTGAGAGCTTCTAACTTTTGCACTCACTATGAATAAAACAGTGAGGCTTGAGAAGAATAAGCCAACTCTTACTGCTCATCCCACCCAGAGAGGTTAGGGAAACAAACAAGCTTCATAGAACACAAGTTTAGCAGCAATTGTACAAACTAAATCCATAGTTTCCGTCATTTAAAATTCCAGATGTTTTTAGGGACTTCCATCTCTTGAACTGATCATAAATAACTTATTCCAGCTCAAACATCAAGAATTTATTTTCATTCTCCCCTCATAAAATCTAATATCCTTCTATTGGACATACAACAAATCCCCAATACAAAATAAAAATTTGAGAATCAATGACACAAATTGAACACGGAGAGGGAGGAACTACACAATACTTCGACTGAAACTATAGCTAAGGGTGTTGCTACGTGTAAAATTAACTACACGGTATGTCTCGACTAAACATGATGGCAGCACATGCCCGACCTAATACTTCTATAGGAAAATGCGATTTTAACGTTTTCAAAGCCCTAAAATGAAAATCACCTAAAGTTTATCCCCATTTCTCTCGAAACCTATCATTACACGTGCAGAACTACAAAATTGCCGCCAAATTACGCGACGAAACAGGAAAACATAACTTAAAACAACAAACTAACCGATGATTAACAGGATATTAACAGCACGGGACAGTCAATAGATAGATAAGCGAAAAACGAAAATGGAAAATGGAAGTCGAACCCTAGAGGAGCTCCAGTACTTCTTTTCCCAAGGGCCGGTATAGAGCTTGCCGATTGATACGATCTCCAGACCGTCCGACTTCTCGTCGTTCGCGTTCCGCATTCCGGCTATTCGCCTCCCGATCTCCGCCGCACTGTGTGCCTGTGGGAGTTAGAGTGTTTTTGGGAGCTAAAATGAAGATGGCGGGAGTGGAAATGTGAATCTTATCAAGGAATTTGAGCCGCGCGCTTTTTGAAAACTTAACGACAAAAAGAATAATTTTTATTTTTAGATGTTTTTTTATTAAAAAAAAGCGCCGTTGCCGGGGATCGAACCCGGGTCATCCGCGTGACAGGCGGATATACTTACCACTATACTACAACGACTTGGATGCGATGTGATTGTTAACTTTTTATTTAATAAAAATGCACAGAGTTCATGGCTATTAATTATACAAACTAATTACAAGTGTTTATAGAGTCACGATTCATTGTTATCACATAAAATCAAATTGTATTCAACACATATCTTGATCCATATGGATCAATCTGGAGATTTCAACCCATGCATTACCCACATATCAACTCATATGAGTAAACCATGATCAATGGGTAAATTATTGGTTCACCCATAAATTCAACCCGCCTAGCCCATATTTTACAATTAGTCATTTGACTCATTACTCATTTAACACATTATCCATTTTACTCATATCCACTCAGGTTTAAAAATAAACAATCTGCTTGTTCTGATGGTTGCGGTTTATTTTGCCCCCTGGTCGTAAATGACATTTTTTTAGTAAGGGACGCTTTGATTAACCTTCGCCTGGAAATATTTTTTCAAATAGTGGTCTCGTTCTCATAAATGTTTGGATTGTTACATAATTGTATCAGATTCGGGTCGCACAACCTTTAGCTAACAACTAAAACTAACCTTTCTACACTTGAAAACCATGCAACATCTGACTCACACAAAATAGGGTAAGTCTCCCACAATAATGAACCTATCAATCCCTGGGAAATGTCTGGATTGAAGTCCACATGCCATATTGGTAGTTTACTACTCGATCTGTACCTCTAAGCATCTTGTTTTGATCGGGTTCCATCAGCTCTGTAGTTGAGGTTGCTGCTAGATTTCTTTTATCATCGTGAGAGTCGCCTGTTTGAATAGTTTCAAGTTTCGAGTACATGTCTGTTTTGTTTTGAAGCAGAACGGTATTGTATGCCTCTATATTTATTCATTGTTGGTCGAGTTAATCCTCACCGGATTGTCACAACTCCGCAATTATAGTATAAGAACCTTTTTTAAAGAAAATCAGTGTGCCTACGGGGCTTTGAATAGATTTGGGTTGGATCCGTTTCTCTCCCACATTCTTAATATTTCTGCATCTTTCTTTGGGCTGAAGGGAAGGAATTTTCAACCGTGTGGGCTGCTCACCCATTTTTCGGCCCATCTTCCCCAACCAAACCCAACTCGCTAGATTATAACAGAAGATGGAGTGAGTAATGAAAAACTAGGATATGTTACATATGAAATAAGAGAGTTGCTTTCAAGACGGTGACCGATGCTGACCAGCCAAGGTCATGGGAATCCTATGACACCAAAGTCAACTACCGTCTGCCGAGCTCTTCAACCAAAAGCTGCTACAGGACCACCTGAAAAGGTATTCGTCTGCTCTGGCAACCTGCTATTTCTCACATCCCCTGTTGGCCACTATCCAGAATGGTGTACCAGAGTCATCTTCACTGACCGTGCAGTGAAGGGATCAGACTTACAAGGATGGGATGTCGGAGCAAATTTCCCCCACCGACAGGGCATGGCGGAGCTGGTACATAGCATTTTTAGGGACACCCCTTTTCGGGTCTTATGCCAACAACTCCCTCCGAACAAGGTAACTAGCCGCTCAGCATACTCGCTATTTTTCTCATCCATTAGTGGCCACTATCAGGACTTGTCACCCGGAACCACCTTCATCGAATGTGCCCCCGCGAAGGGATGTCGTGTTTCACCTTTCAAGTTACCGAGTAGATCGTTCCCTGTTTTCTGTGCGGAGTTGGTGAGCAAAATCTAGGCTTAGAACTTTGTTCTCGGATAAGGGGGTAAGCTTTTGGTTCCTTTCCTCACTCTTTTTTTCCGGATTGCACACATATGGTCTCTATTATGTTTTTTATGGGGTTATTTACATTTATAACCCTAACTTAAGGTTGAAAGTACCAATATAACCATGCAACCACAGAAAGTGCAAAAATAACCCCAGATTATTACTGTATGTGCCAATCCAACCCTAACATTTGAAAAAATTGTGCCGATATACCCAAATTCTATCTTTCCGACGTTGACCGTGTAATTCCGACAAAGAGAAAAAAGGAAATGAGTAAAATACCCTTGAACTAAAATCTAAAAAATTTATGGCCGAAATACCCCTCAGAGTTATACAGGGTTATTTAAGCACGTAGTCAATAAATTCAGGGTTATATCTTCACTTCCGATATGAAGACAGACTTATTTCAGCACATAGTCAATAAAGTCAGGGTTATATATGAACTTCCGATATAAAGACATGGTTATTTAAGCATATAGTCAATAAAGTCAGGGTTATATCTGAACTTCCGATATAAAGACATGATTATTTCAGCACATAGTCAATAAAGTCAAGGTTATATTTGCACTTCAGATATACAAACATGATTATTTCAGCACATAGTCAATAAATTCAAGGTTATATTTGCACTTCCGATATAAAGATAAGGTTATTTCAACACATAGTTAATATGATGAAGACGCGTCTTCTTCTCTTCCTCACTTCTCACCGAACCCTAGTCGTGACATCTCTCTGTTTTACTCGCTGTCATCGCCGGAAGCTCCCCTGTACTTCGTTATGGGCTACCTCATAATATAATTAAGGACTGCTGCTTCCCCTGTAATTAAGGCATGTTGGTTCCCCTGTTAATTTCAGTACCTCATAGTACTTCCCATGTACTTTTAAAAAATTTGAAACAACCCTACTTGAACTATTGTGTAAGGGCACTTCACACATTTTGAAGTGGCTGTAGTGATGAAATCACAGCAAAACAACATCAATGTCAGTTTTAATCTATGCCCAATTTTCCAAATTTTTTATTGGCCCCAAATCCGACCTAGGGCTCACATACGACGGTGAATTTTTTTTACCTGCGACGGAGAGTCGAAGTAGGGGCGCTGGATGTGGTATTCAAGGAGGAAGGAACGATGGAGCTTCAACTGCGGTTGGGCGGAGGGGAAATGGAAAGAGGAGAAATTTGGAGGAGAAGCGGTCGGGCGACGTTTCAGTTTCCGTGTTTCAGCCTGAAGAAAGCATGAAGAAGAGTTGAGCGGGAAAAAAGTCCGGGAAGAATAGAAAATGCAAGAGGAAAATAGGAGAAAATGAGAAATAAAGTAAGGGCCAAGGATGTCATTTCATATTTTGTGACTTTATCTTTTTTTAAAAAATAAGGGCAAAACTGTATTTTCACCTTATTCTGGCAATAAACTAGTTGACTAAAAAAGTCAACATGGTCAAGGGTTATTTTGGCATTTTATGAGATTGCAGGGTTATATTGGCACTTTCAGCCTAAAGTCAGGGTCATTTTAGCACTTACACCTTTTTTTAATTCAAGGGCAAAATTGTCTTTTCCTTAAAACCCGGCCATAAATCAGTTGACTAAAAAGTCAACGTAGTCAAGGGTTATTTTTGCACTTTCTGAGATTGCATGGTTATATTGGCACTTTCAGCTTAAAGTCAGAGTCATTTTAGCACTCAACTCTTTTTTCTGTTGGGATGGTGCTCGGATTGGACATGGTTTATTTTCAGCTGATTATTGTGGTTTAGGAAATGGGCTGATTATCGTGATTATTTGTGGTTTGATCTCAGTAAGGAAATGGCTGATTATCTTAGGTTTAAATTGTTCGGGATGGGCTCATAATTTTCGGTCTAATCTGCTTAGGGTGGGGGCTGATTACTTTCGGGTTCCATTTGTTTGGGACGGGCTGTTATTTTCGGGTTTGCTAATTGCGGTCTAATCTGCGGGTTATTTTCGGGTTTGATCTGCTTGGGATGGGATGATTTATTTCGGGTTTGATTTGTTTTGCGCTCATGCTGGGCTGAATGAAAGGATTTTTTGGGCTGTTTGGAAGAGTGTTCTAGGGCTGGAATTTATCACTTTTTGGAGAATGTTTTTTGGGCGGCTCTGGGCCGAATAAAGGGATTTCTGGGCTGTAGTTTGCTAGGGCTGTAATAGAGGAGTTTGCTAGGGCTGGAATTTCTGGGCACAAATTTAGTGCTTTTAGGGTGGAGTTTTTAGGCATGGATTTTGGGTTGAAATTTAGTTGCTTCAGGGCTGAAATTTTCTGGGCTGGAGTTTATTTTCTGGGCTGACTTTTAGTGCAAACGGGCTGAATTTAGGAAGTTGGGTTTTAAAGGGCGGAGTTTATTTCGGAAAGCAAGGAGAAGCTGGCCATTGTTCGATAGTTGCATCTCATTGGGGTGGATTGGGAGCAAGATTTACACCACTTAAGGGCTCACATATCGACCTTGAGCGGAATTTTGCGAACGATCCCGGGCGTTCTTGTGGCATACTCCCTTGGTGCACTCAACTGAGCTACTTATCTACGGAGGCGGGATTCTACTGTTGGGATATTATTTGGCGTTGGAATATATGTCTTGGGTTACTGCATCATCGTATTTGGAGGAGCATCACTTGTTGGCGTACCATTATTTTGTGACGGAGCACCACTTTCTGGGTAGAGGGCATGCAATACGAGGTATATACCCCTGCGGGGTCCTCCTCTAGCATCGTTTTCCCTGGAGCATCACTTTGTCTCACTACTCGGGGTTATTGAAAACTTTGGGCCTTCACACAGCCAATGTGCTCTCGAGCACACCACGAGGAGACTGGTGCGCGTTTCCCATATAGCTAGTTAGGGTAGCTGCCTAGTCCGGTGATTCATGTACTAGCGGTTTCACTTGTTAATTTATTGCTTTTTGTTTATCGGAACCACTAGAGTTTCACATTTTGAACGGGGCTGCGAACCCATAGCACTTGTATTGTGGACGCATATTGTTGGTTCTATGCTTACTCACATTTTACCTTAGTATAAGAACCTTTTAGGAGGTTGTCATTGGATTTTTCTAATCAGCGACGGGGAAGAAACTAAATCTCGACGGAGTCACGAGAATAGCCTGCTGGGAGATGGACGAATAACAATCAAGGCAGCGTGAAATATGGTGCGGAGGAGTAGCATCGATGGGGGATCTAGGGATTAGGTGGAAGTGAGAGTGAGACGGGTCCAATCGGAAGTGCCAAGAATGGAGATGAAAGAGGGAGAGGCATAGATCAAATGATTGTGTCCAAATCCATGTATCATCGCACTCACTCACACTGTGGACGGAGAAACATGAATGCACACGGATTATTGCTCCCTGCGCTGTCAAACTTCCACCTTTACACATGGGAATCTCTCCTCCCTCCTAGTATGTCCATATAGTACTCACTCTGTTTCATTAGATGTGACACACTTTTTTTGTTGTTTTTTTTTGAATTTGACATACTATCTTTTTATGACAAGATTCTTTCAATTTCATCAACTCATTCTACTTTTTCCTTTTTAAATTCAATTTCATCCACTCATTTCATTCACCTAAATCCAAACAGCTAAAACCATGGTGCCACATCCAACGAAACGGAGGTAGTACATAGAATGTTTTTAAAAATATTTTAATAATGCTAGTTAGGTCTTGCTAAGTTGAACTTATTTTAAGTTCAAATAAGTTAAGGGTATTAGAAATAAATTAAATGTACTCCAACATACCTCCGTTCCACAATATCTTCTTAACTTGACTTTTAAGAGTTAATTGCACCAACTTTTAACTACTGATACAGGAGTATATTTTGTGTATGTAAAAAAATCTGAAAAAATAATCGTTTTAAAAATACATGCTATGATCGATGAATCTAAAATCATATCACATGATAATAATGTTACATATATATTAAGAAAATTTGATAGTTGAATTTGGTTCAGTTAGATTTCCAAAAGTCAAATTAGGAGAATTATTTTGGAACGTAGGGAGTACACTTTTATTTGACCAATAACCAATATTATTCAATCATAATATGATAATCATTATTATGAATAGCATAAAAAATTTTAGGTTTAATAATTACCATCAAATTTCGGTGTTTTTCATTGAAGTTAGATCTAAATCAATTAAATTCAGTTTAATCCAATTCAGTTTGTTTTAGTTGGGCTCCATTGAGTTCAATTGAATTATGTCAATTCAATTTTGTTCTGTTTTGTCCATTATAATTCATTTCAACTGAGTTCAATTCAATTGAGTTCATTCCAATGCATTTTAATACGTTTTAACTAGGCTCATTCATTTCAATTCGATCAATTCAGCCTGGTCTAGTTTTTCCACAACGGGTGAAAAACCTTGAATTATTCCAAACTGATCCCAATATTAAAATCAAAAATTTCAATCTGGTCCATCTCTTTTTCACGATCAGCTGTACAATCCAATATGCTTGTCACTGACAAACCCAACCCTAATCACATCGTTAATAAATCATTCACTACGAATTCCTTTACAACGATTAGTTTATTTTTCATTTCATATTTTCGTATTGAGTCAACATTGTATGCCTATAATTTGGAGCCAATAAATATCATCCTAGTGAGAAATTGAATAAGAAAGCTAGGGTTAGGCATGCATGTGTAGAAAATATCATGTGGTTTTATACGAGCAAAGAAAGTTGTGGAAACCGAGAGCAAAAACCGCTGCATACCATGTTTAGCAAATGTAACACTAATAGCCCTAGCTGTAGCAAGAGTCCCATCACGCACAAACAAACCCTACCTACCTAAACTTATTTTTACTATGACTTGATATTTTACCTCCCCTTTTTATAGCTACTCCTTCCGTTTGTGAAGTAAAATACTCCCTCCGTCCAATATAAATTGTCACAGTCACTTTTTTGATAATTTTTTAAATGCAAAATGAGGTGGAAATGTTGATGAAAAATAAATGAAGTGTATTTTGGTAATGGAAGAGTTGAGTGGTAGATTTGATCAAACTTTTGAGGGATAATATAATGAATATGTATAAGCTCATTTTTTGTCACTTTAGGTAAGAATTGAATTTTGCCAATTTCTGTGGGACGGACGAAAAGAGAAATTGTGCCAATTTCTGTGGTACGGAGGGAGTTTTTTTACGGTTTTTGAGAAACATGTTTGACCGTTAATATGTTTAATAACGGTATATAAAAAGTTGATTGTTAGAAGTTACAACGAATCCAACAATATTACATATGACATTGCAGTGGCTTATATATCTATTTAAATATGTGATTAAAGTTTGCTAGAGTATAATGCTAAATAATAAAGTGTGTAATTTAATCCGGGACAAAGAAAGTATTTCTTTATTTGTTTTGCAATTTCCATTTACTACCTCCGTCCTAGTTAAGGGTTTTTATCATGATTTTAAACGGACATTTACGTATGCTGATGTGCATGGAGAAGTGGAAAAAATCGCTGAACATGAATCTTTGATTCATACAGATGAAAATAAAAAGTACCCATTTCCCTTCATTTAGTTAAAATTTCCTTACTTTGACCCTAAATTGAATGGGTATATAAGTATAAATACTATTGTGTGATACATTGTTAGATTCGTTATAACATATATTTTTAAAAATATCAAATTTTATAAGTTTTAATTGTCTTTAATGATAGATATTAAGTATCAAACATTTTTCAAATTAATTATCAAAAATCAAAAGGTGAAGATTGAAATGGGATGGGAAGTATGAAACTTGGAAAGGGAGGGAAGAGGTGTTTATGTTGCTGTACTAACATAGCAGCAGGCGGCAGATAACCTCAAAAGCTTTGATTCTCAATTTTTGTTGTTCCTTTTTGTCTTTTATGATCTATTCACTTTGGTTAATCTATGAATAAGCGTTTAAAGTCGTTTGAAAGAACACGTTTCGAAAAAGAGAGTTTCAATGGTATTTTCATAATTTTGGAAAAATCAAGGTTTAAACAAAAAATTTGAAGAAATAAAATTAAAATTTTAGGGTTGTGTTAATCGGGTCATAAGCTTATCATTCCTACATGTTGCATAATAAAATTTTAATATTGCAACTAAAACTTTTTACCTTTCTGTAATTCCAATTCAATCTCGTCTTTCTATAGGCATATGGAAAGACGGTGTTTCCCAAGAGTTTGTCAACGAAGAAATATTGAGTGATTTTTTTACCACAAAGCTTTTGTTGAATGATAAAATACTCTTTGCATTTCAGATTCAATCTATGCACAATATTTGTACCTACAGGATCGAAGTAAGAAAAAAAAAGAGAGCTAGGGCAAAAGCGGTATATCATAAGAAAGAAGATAATAATATGAATAAATAGATGCAATTTTTTAAAGAAAAAAAATACACACTATCGGTCTCAATTGTTTGCTTTACATATGGTCAAAGTTGGTTGAATTTATACAATAAAAAAAAGAGTTGGTTGAATATATGAACATAAAATAACATTCGTACTAGTCAATATTTATTTAGTCAAACTTTATTAATTGGAAAAGTAAATTTCAAATAATATATCATCACATGTGATATCACTATAATCGTGTTATCATTTATTTTTAAAATATTATTTTTATCATTTTTTAATATGCGCAATTAAAAATATTAATGGTAAAAATATATAATTCCGGTCAATATGAAAATGTCAATTTTCGCAAATAGAGCGAGACAGATGGAATAACTAGGTTTAATATGGATTTAGAAGGAAAATAACATAAGTACGAGGTACTGGTAGAGTGCAAATCATTGTATAGTAACGTTATGCATTATAGTTATATGCAAATAGTACATGAGAGGAGATATTTTGGTACTATTCAAACACCTAATAAAGTAAAGAGGTAAAAGATCAAATTAAGTATGTAAATATTCTAATAAAAAGTGTATCTTATAGAAACGTAATCTAATTTTATAACGGAAGGAGTAATATTAGTATCCTATGCATTAAGACTTTTCCATGAAATATCCATGTTTGGAAAATGGAAAAACAAATACTCCTTGAGTCCCTGTTAAAAATTCTTATTTGCCTTTTCTTTTCCTTTTTTGAGTAAAAATTATACATTTTTCATAGCTAATATTATCACATGTGTATAACTGAAACTTACTATAAAGAATTGAAGATTAAAAATTTACTGCTCCCCTACTTTTTGTACAATGTCACACTAGAATACATGCAATGTAAATGTTTGGATGAAATTAAATGAAATGAAATTAATTAAAATTAAATTAAAAATTAAAATAATTCCATTCTTGTTATATTTGAAATGTGTCATTTTAAGTAACTTACAAATTTAAGTGTGTGATACTCTTACGAAATTAAAGAAAGTATAATTTGATAATAAAATATTAGTGTTGCGTGTTAGAGTATTATCGTGGAAGATTTTATCAGATTTGTTAAAAAATATTAATTATTATATTTTTTAATTGTACTAAAATAAAATAATAATTTATTATATTTATTAAAATCTGAAAGCATACTATTTAAAGCCTTATTTGTTGGGGTGGTGGTTTGGGTGGGTTTACAAGTTATTTTTAAAAACACTATAACACTTTTGGTCGAAACTTTAATATAATCCTATTCGCAAAATAAAATAGAAAATCGAGTACTCCCTCTCTTTCACTATGTTTGATACACTTACCATTTTCGTATTTTTTAAAGATGATTAAATTTCCTTTTATGGAAAAAATACATCATTCTCAATCACTCATTAAACTTTTTACTCTTCTCATTCAATTCTCTCCACACATTTCAACTTGCATAAAAAAACAACACATAAACCTATGGTGCCAAACATAGTGAAACAGAGGGAGTATTTTCTTTTCCATTTCATTAGAAAATTTTTGTTTTAAAAATAACTTTGTTCCATGATAAGATTCATATTGTGTGTTGAGCAATTGTAACATTTATTTTTTAATCAATTTATTTATAATGACCGTTAAATGATGCTATATTGATAAATTATTATTTTACAGTTAATTTATGTACAATGAGAATAGTAGTATTAGTACTATGAAGAGTGTTTTGGTTATTAATGTAAATGAAAATCAATCTTTCTTAATATAAACATGTTTTTAAAATATGATTCCATCTTTTTCAACATGAGTTCATTACAATCCAATCCAGTTTATTTTAGTGTAGTTCATTTAAGTCTATTTTAATTCAATTTAATGAAATGTAGCTTAATTAATCGGTTTTATTATTATATTCTTTTTATTTAATTTGTTCACTCAGTAGAGACTAAATGAACCCTTCCTACGAGCATATAATTTATATACTGCCTCGGGTCTATCAACATTGACCCCATTTCTTTTAAATTTGTTTGGGTTTTAACAATAACACGTTGAGTTTTCGGGCAAATTCTAAATTATTTCCATCAATTTGGTTTACATTTTACTCTTCCAATACTACATCCGTTTCGTTGGATGTGTCACCATAGTTTTAAATGTTGAATTTAGGGGAATGAAATGTGTGAATGGAATTGAATTTAGAAAGAAAAAGTAAAATTAGTAGATGAAATTGAAAGAATCTTCCTATAAAAGGAAAGTGTGCCAAATTCAAAAAAACAACCAAGAAAGGAAAGCGTGTCACATCCAATGAAATGGAGAGAGTACAATTTTCACTACTCATTTTTCTTTTTTAAAAAATATGCGTCATTTTGTTGGAGTCATTGTTGAAAAATCAGAGGGAGAGTGAGTCGTTTATAATTTATAAACATGTATATGAAAAGTACATATTATTACTACATCCGATCCAACTTAAATTGCACACTTGTTTTTTTAACATTATTCTCTATCAGAGTTTGACCTCATGTTTTAATAGATATATGATTAATAATATTATCATATGTGATATTGTTGAATTCGTCGTAATAAGTAGCTAATTTCTAAATATCAATTTTTCTTTTGCAGTTATTATAATTAGATAAACACATTAACAGTCAAACTTATTTTTTGAACATCGTGATGGACGAGAGTACCAGATTTCAGGTTAGAGACAAAGATACCTAAGCTGTGTATTTTCTTTGTCAGCTACTGAGACAAGTTGTGGCAGTATATGATGATCCAAAAGTGTGTTACATCAATTCATGTAACCCTAAACGCCCTGCTACCTAGGGCACCAAGCACTATAAATCAATCCCCCTCATCTTCAACACTTGAAATTATTAGCAGAGAGATTCTGGTACTCATCTCTTGAAAACATAACCTAAGTACTTCCAATCTATATAAGACCATGTCTTCTCACTCATCCCCTTCATCGCCTTCCTATTTGAACTTGGATATCGATAAAACCACCGCCACCAACAACACCATGGATCTGGTCCAACAATCCGAGCACCTCTGCTATGTCCGATGCAACTTCTGCAACACCGTTCTGGCGGTAATTTACAAACCAATCCTACTTAAAACTTATTTGATGATGTTGTTGTTGCATATGTATGCTAAAATTTCATGGTAATTGATGTCTGTTTCTAGCTGTTAACATAGTAATGAAACCTAGCTAGCTGTTAACAACATCAAAGATTATTCTTGTTTCTAGCTCGGAGATCTACTTTTCCTTATCTATTGATAGAACAGTTATTTGTTTTTAGGATCATGGTACAGAGATAGGATCTGCAATTCTTCATCATGTTTTAGTAAGGAAACTTTCCAGATACATAGCATCTGCATTTTTTTGCATCCAAATGGAAACAAAACCTTGTATTCCTTCACATTTTCATTGAATGTATGAACTTATCAAACTCAGAAGAAACCATACCTAGATTTTTGCAATGATCATTACTATTCTGCATGTTTTTCTGATGCCAATTTTGATATTTTCCTTTTGTGTTTGGGGAAAATAAGGTTGGAATTCCATGCAAGAGGCTGTTGGACACAGTGACGGTGAAGTGCGGGCACTGCAGCAACCTCTCTTTTCTGAGCACCCGGCCGCCGCCGCCGCCTCCTTCTCCCACAATCCAACCGCCGTCTTTCGATCATCAGCCGAGCATTCAGGTTAGGTTAATTTGTTCAGCACATGAAATATAGATGCGTCAGTATTTTCACCGTGTTTTTTTTTTCTAAACTCTTTAATTTCAATATTGCAGAGTTTCTTCAATGATTTGAAGAAGGGTCAATCTTCATCATCTGCCTCATCATCAACTTCCACTGAACCCTCGTCTCCGAAAGCACCGTTTGTGGTCAAACGTAAGTCAAATCGAAACTAGAAAGATCCCCTTATAATTTAATTAATGTCTTAATATTGCACTTTTTGTTTCGCAGCCCCGGAAAAAAAACACAGGCTTCCATCTGCCTACAATCGGTTCATGAAGTGAGAAAATTAATAGTTTATTTCTTTTTCTTAAACCATAAATTAATTAATTATATGTGTATGTATGTGTACATAACCATCATACAATGATTCATTTTTTTGTTGAAAGGGAGGAAATTCAACGTATCAAAGCTGCAAATCCAGAAATCCCACATCGAGAGGCCTTCAGTGCAGCAGCAAAAAATGTCAGTAATGTTTCTTTTATACATTTTTAAAATTACTGAGAAAACGTAATTTCTGCTTTACATGTGTTAATGTTCAGCACAAAATATATAAATCTTGATCAACAAGATTAATCTTATCGATTTTTATTTCTTGAAGTGGGCAAGGTACATTCCAAACAATGCACCAACATCCATTGCAGAGAGCAGCAACACCAACAATCTTGTAAGACATTGTTAATTATACACTATATATTTGAGATTAATGTTTGATCATTTGTTAATCTAATTTGTCTTTACAGATTTAGGTATCTTGGGAGGGTGATGGAGGCCGATCAATCTCGTGGTGGGTTGCTAATAATCTTATGCTTAAGTACTTTGTTTGTGTGATTTAATTTGTAATGAGGACCATAAGGCTGATCAGCTCATGGATTTTTGTATGCATGACTGTATTATAATTGTGTACTGTGGAAGATTGGTTCAGGGTTGAATGTACCCCTATCTTATATATCTTCAACTTTCCTAATTTGGTAATTTGAAAGTGTTCATATTTCTGATTTTGGTAGTATACATTCATTATTCATTTTTGGGTAAAACGCATTTATACCTCCGAGTTTTTTGTTCAATGCAAATATACCCATCAATTTTTTGAAAGTGCATATATACCCCTCCTAGTTTTTCAAAAGTGCATATATACCTCCTCATGCCTTTTTGAAAATGCACATGTGC
>JAULKM010000013.1:4410538-4429490 GCA_032355605.1 Rubia tinctorum
ACTTTATTTATGTATAATAATGGTGTATTAAAATTTGATGTTTAGAAAATACACCATGCAGGGAATACAATGATATCTCACATAATGATATTTGTATCTATATACTGGTTAAAATTTATGGTCAAGTGTGTTTTGAAAAAATTGACCAAAAAGTGTGCAGGTTGAATTGAGAGAGAGGTAGTACAGTTATATAAAAGATAACATGATTAAAACTTGAATTGACTGTATATCGAGAGATGTAAGAAAGGAAAAAAAAATCTCAATCAATTTAACCTCGAAGATGTCAAAAAGAATTCACCAAAATCCTACCGTCTTAATTATGGCTGTTAGGTAATTAATTACTGTCTTGCCAAAGTTTTTTTTATGGCTGTTAGGTTATTTTTAAGATCCTGTTGACCCCTTAATCATAGCTCCAGATTCACTAATAATTCAAGGTTTAAACTTTAAGTACAAATCACCCTCCTTTAAAGTTTGTTTTGGACCTACCTCATCTCTTAAATAATCCTAACAATTAATTAGTGAGCCTTTAAAGCTTGGCTTTATTCTGGTAGAAGTTCCATGTTGTGAATATCAATTATTGTTAAGCATCACATCTCTAATTATTTAATATTATTTTACTTTTGGATTAATCCAAAAAGGTGTGTTAGAGAATATCAGACGATTAACTATTTAACCTTTTGGAATTCGGACCACCGTTCATATCCTCGAATCGAATCTCCGGCTTGGACACACCGAATGAATCCATGAATCATGATTTTGCACATTTCATCATGTCAAATGACTATTTACTCCTTGCAGTAAATTATTGTATCAGAGGATTTTTTCGAGTCCGTCTCTTGAAATACGATATTTACATAATTCATGAAAATATCAAGGTTTAAGATGCAAATTAGAAGTAATGAAGATAAATGTTGGGTTGCATTAATCGGCTCATAAAACTTATGACTACTCCACGTTATCTTGAGTATATATTAGAAGGGGAGGCATGAGTTAATAGAAAGATTGAAATTTGTTGATAAAAAAACTTGAAAATTCCAAAATTTAGTTAATGCTGTGTTTATTTTGTCTGTCAAAGAAAACAGAAGCAAGTCATTTAAATGCTAGAACCAACGTTGGTGTCGGCAGCCATTTGGAATTTTGTAATGCATTAACACAAACCGTAAAAATTACTTGCTCCGTCACATCATTAGTAGAGTACATGATGTATACTGGCATACATTTTTTTTGTGTCATGGGATAATTTATCGCAGTAATAGACTCATTATTTGGCTCCTCCTAAGTTTAATTGATTTTCTTTTGGTGTTGTATGTTACAATTTTGTTTGTTAAGTTAAAATAATGTTAGAAATGTACTCACTTAGTCCCAGATGTAAGTGCATGTCGTAAGATATATTAGGGTATTGTGGCACTGTACAATCCCAAAACCTAGCTATGATACCATGAAAAACATAATCAATTAGGAAAATTATTCTAATATAATAATGTTACCATAAGAGTTCTAATCTAGCTATACATTAATCTACAAGGAACAGAATATTACAAAATATTTATAAAATGTACTGATATATCTCACTAGCATGATTCGAATGAAATGATGGTAAAGATTAATTGAAGAATTGAAGTGGATTAGAAAAGATAAATGTATCCTCAATCATAGTAAATGGAAGAATTGTTTCATCATTTAGCACCTCAGTGTGATCATAGAAGTACCTCCCTCGATGTGCCGCTTCTATTACTTCAGCAGTTAAGAGTGATACGAAAAGTAAATGAGTAGTTAAAGGATTATGACAACAAGCGTTCACGAGGATGGCGATTCTATATATCCAAAGTCAAACTTATCTTTATTCACTTCACGGTAGCAACATATGAACGATGACGATAGTTCAGTTATCATGATACTGCTGATGGACAAGGTGTCCCTTTGTAGGGTATGTAAGACGAGCCTAGTATTAGAGGCCATTGTGATCGACTTGTGAACCAACTTTCACTGTTGTCTTCTTTATATACTTCCCCTGTCTTCTTAAGATTGTCCTCCAACAAAATGACACATTATTTAAGAAAAGTAAAATGAGCGATGGAGGTTGTATTGAGAGGGTAAAAAGTAAATTGATTGGATGAAAATAACTTAAACTTTGCCAAAAGAGAAAGAAGCCATCGTTAAAAAATCAAACAAAAAAAAGAAAGAGAGCCAGTGTTACGAAACCAGAGTGGGTATAACATTTGGTATCTGTTTGGAAGGGCCTTATCGTATTAATGCTGTCTGCTAGCTAATCGCATGCTAAAACAGTTAGCGGGATCAATCATTCTATTTCCATACCATTATGACCACTCTATAATGTTACTGATCATCACCTCCCATTTCAGTTAAAAGTCAAAATCTTTATGGAAAGATATGATCGCCACATGCTGCATATGCACACTTTTTTTCTCCACTAATATTTGAAGTAGGACACCAACACTTCATGTAGTTTGATTAACTTTTTAATAAAAATACACATACTATTATAATTATTTATAATTTTATTTATGTATAATAATGTGTAAAAAAAATTTATGTTTAAAACTATGTTTACGTGATCTTGTTACTTATATACTAAATATAAAAAAGCATGTAATGAAAATTTTAATTAAAATGTGTGAAGTTTGATTTACTAATAGAGATTAGGTGAAGTTAGAAAGGTTTCCTTATATTATACTCCCTCCCTCCCCATCCAAGTGACGTCCACACTTGAAAAAGTTTGGTTTTCTTAAATTTATAGGCAGTACACAGTGATTTTTAATTTAAATATTATAAATTTTTAATAAAATTTAAATAGCATATTTTAAAAGTTAAAACAAATAATAATATGTATTTAAATGTGAAAAAAATAAAAATACATAATATAAAAATATTTTTAGAATTTCTAAATTTAATATGTAATTTAACAAATGCAATTATAAGGTAAAAAATAAATTATTTGTCCATAAATTTATGGACAGACCGCCTGTCAAGAGACCCACTCTCCACACTTTTTTTTTTCCATTGAATACTTGGAATACAATAGTTGATAATTTATCCGATTATGATTTATTATCAACTCATATCAATAAAACATTGAAATATTTGCAAATTTCTCGGATGATTCATATTTCTCGATTTGATATTATAGTAATGATGTTGCAACTTAAGACAGTTTTTTTCACATATTCAGAGTTGTGATCGGTGATGAATAACTTACAATGTAAGAAGAAATAACAGAGGAGATAATTATAACATGAAAATAAGTAATAACGTGTTATAAAATAATAAAAGAGAAAGTGTGCTAGTTATAAAGGGAACGGCTAATTTGTTGTCTTTTTTTAAATATGGCAACGTATGTATTTAGCTAGCGTAAATGCAAACTAAATGTAAGTGACGCTTCTATATTTACTACGATTTTTTTTCGGTAATGATGCTTTTTTGAACATGACACTCAAAATTGTCGCTAAAATTATTAGTGACGCTTTGTGAAGTAACTATATTCAGCGTGTCACTAAAATATTGTGATACGTTGAATCATCGTATATTTTTTGTGACATTTTAAGATGGAGTTAAATTTAGAAGTGTCATAAATTTTGTGACATGGATTGATTTGGTAATTCAGTTTAGTGACATGTGCACATATCACAAATATTTTAATGACACTAGAAGGTGGAACAAACATTGTGATAATTTCCTTAACTGTCATAAAATATGATGTAGTATTAGACTTATTTTTGAATATAAAAAAAATTCATTATATGATATAAGACTATATATACTCAATCAAATTAAATTAATACAATGAGGGATTTTTAAAAAATTAAATAAAGAGATTTTTCTTATCTCATAATATTCCTTAAATCCAATTCCATATTTATAGGGATTTTCCATAAATCCATTATACTTCATATACACGTCAGACTCAATATTGCATAAACTCCAAACTTCCATAAATCAATATCACGCAATATTCCAAATCGACTCAGTCTTTTAGCCTTCATGATGAGATGCCAAAACGACCACCACCATAAGTGAATACATTCCACGACTTGATCAAACATTCAAGGGTTATGTTCGGGATCCTCTATGTGACATGGTTGGGCCGATGACAAAGTCAAGAAAGAAGCTTAGAGACGTGACACTTAATGGTTTGATTGATCAATTTCATGATGAAGAACTCAAGACTAAATTGTCTAGGGCTTGGATTAATTATTCAACTTTGTCGATTAATTGAAGACGTCGTGAAGAATACCATACTCTTTTTCCCACTGGGTTTTTAACAAAGTAGTGTGATCTTTGTAAAATATTGTAAAATTATTTCATTTTGGGTTTATTGGACTGATAGCACGACCATGTGGACTTTGAAGAGCTGAATTTCGAAATACAGTCCATTAGTGCTTAGAATATTCAGTTTTATTCTGATTAGAATTAGATTTGGAAAGATTAAATAAGACAATATTCTTCAAGGTTACTTCTTCAAAATTCAACCAGATTACCATAGGTTACCTTTTATTTTAGGTATTTTGGTTAGATATAATCTTAGCTTCCTAAAACTGCCATAAGTCGATTCAATTTTCAGTTGTAATTAGGTTTATTGCCGAGATCTATCCTATAAATAGGGGGTGCTTGTCCAACACAATTTTACACCTTTTATGAATCATATATTCAGAATTTTGAGATCATTCTCTGAGCTTGCGAGCCATTTTTATTGTTGCTTAATCCTGCAAGTTAATTAACTATTAATAACCTTGTGAACTAATCTCGCGGGCTAGTTAGTGAGCAAGTCAAGATTGAGAGTATCCCGAGGGCTAGACTCTTGATTTTTGTGCGGTCAAATAGAGGGTTTGTGAAATTCCCTTATTCGGTCAAAGATCTAAATTCTACAATCCAGAGTCTTTGCAAGGAGATTCATATCAATTTAGATTTCCGTATGTTCCAACATGGAATGTTTTTCTTTTTCCAAATTAGTTCACAAATGCCAATTTAATAATCAATGCAAACCATATGACTTTGCAATCTCCCCCCTTTGGCATTTTGTGGACCCAACCACTTTGGAATTAAAAGCACAAAGAAAAACTTCTAATATCACAACAAAAGTCTTTCCAGAAATTCCCTTATGTTGGAACATATACTAATCACCGAATCTGAATTAATAAGAATGCCACAAAAAACCAAGAAACCAGAAATCCATAATTAATTCAGATTACAGAACCATCAAAATAATATCCAAAATTCATCAAAATATTCTTCCACTGGAGCCATGAACATGCCAAAGTTAAGTAATAGCAAAGAGAAACACAAAGTACATAACAAAATATCAGAAATTCTGCTCCCCCTAAAACCAAAATATGACTATGTTGGAACAGAGTCTTAATAAAACCATCAATTCCATTCAGGTGCAGCAACCCGTGCCTCTATTTGTGCCTTCTATACTTCAATCTTAGCCTTCTGCCTCTAATACAGCCATCTAAATAGCAATAGCTCCCAACCTCACATTCATAGCCACCAACTCAACTTGTTTCTCATCACCAATAGAAGTAGAAGCAGAGGCCTTAGGGTTCCAAGGTAGACATTTGGCTTGTCTCTTGCCAAAAATCTTCTTGTTAGGCCTCAGAGGTTCAGTCTCCACAATCAGATTTTTTAGCTTGGGCTTAATTTTCTCACTTCTTACCAAGGAAGAGATGATACAAGGGTAAATCAGTGCATGTTTGGCTTTCAGAAAGATAGCATGCTTCACAATACTCTGTTGAATAAGCAACCCAAGATTGATAGGCTTACGTGTTCCAACACAGTACATCAACTTAACCATTTCCCTTGTCAAAGTTGTAGTATTGGTAGAAGTCATCCAACAATTTACTGCAACCTGGAAAAGACTAAAGAATCTAGAGGACAAACAAGAGGCTTGAGAATAATCTGTAGCTGGTCACTCAATCTTGTACACACCAGAATAGCTTCAAGTATTTCATCATATTTGACCTCAAAATCCTCAGAGAATACTCCTTCAATTTTTGGTGTTTTCAACCCCAACAACCTATTAATTTTGGCAGCAAAAAAAAGATTATTTTCCCCTAACATATACTCTATCACACCAAGGGGAATACTCCTCTAAGTTTTCGGTCATCAGGTTTGAGTAGACCTCACACATTAACTACTTGTTGTATTCTAAAAAATATAGAGGCTTCTTTCTTCTTACCAATTAGTTCTAGAAAATCAAATAAACCACTTGATTTATATGCTTCCAAGTCTAATGGCCTCTTAGGTATAATCTTCCTCTGAGAAAATACCTTTCCCATCTCCTCACAATCATCATCACAAAAAAAAATAGCATCATCCCTAGGTGGTGGTAGTAAAACTAACCTTTTCTTGGATGCTGAAGCAGAAACATCCTTCTTGCTCTTCTTGGCTGGCTGAGAAGATTCAGCTGCAGGCTCATTCCTGTTTGCCTTCCTCAATTTGGTTTTGATGAACTCATCCAAAACCTCATCACTCGAATATGTCAGATTGAGTTTCTGTGTTGGAATATGCTCTGACTCAGCTGCTACTTAACCCTGTTCAATTTCTGCAGTTTCTGATGCAGTCTCATGTGTTCCAACATGGTCAAATTCATCAGACTTTGCAACATCCATTGTTGTAACATACTCAGCCGTCTGAGCTACTGTCATGTCCCCTGTCTTATCCTCATTAGCCTTTGAAATAGGGTCATCTCCCCCTATCTTCCCAACCTCATAAATTTCCATATCATTATATGCAGATCCTCTATAAACATCTTCCATTTGATAATCCTGGCCTCTCATATTATCACCAGTAAAACCAAGTTCCGGTTCATCAACCTCCATAGCATCCTCATGCTCTTCTTCCAGGTATGTTGGAACATACCCAACATCTTCTTCCTCCACTGTCAGACAGTACAATTACTGGGGAGGAATTATTTCCCTAAGTCCTTCATTGCTTTGTGCAACCACATAATCAATAGAAGCAATCTTCATTTGATCAGAGGATCTGATCACCTCTAAACCCTCTATTCTAGTCTCCTCTATCTCCTTAATATGAACATAGCTAGGGCCAGAGACATAAGAAAACACATGAAACATGTCATTTCCTCTGTGCATGCCATATGCACCTCTCAGTAGTCTAGGGTTATAGTTTTCAACATCATCTAAATCCCCTATGTCCCCGGTCAACAACTCTTCAATACCAACATCTAAAAACTTGTCTTCTAGTTTTTAAAATTAGTTAAATCTATTGAGACTCTATTTGCTTTCACCCATTAAAACAAATCATATATGGACTCAAAATCTCTACCTTTCCAGTTTATGTGAGGGGTATCTGGATCAGTTACCTTTTTATAAGGAGACTTGTCTTTGCTAGGAGCAACATCATTCTTTTCTTTGCCACTGGCGGTAAGAAGTGAAAGATGAACATTCTCTTGGCTCCTTCTTTCGGTCATTGATGTTGTATGAGGTTGAGATGTTTTTCGGCAAGAATAATTTGAGGGGGGATTGACTTGTGTTTTGGCACCACTTGTCTCGGCAAGAATCTTTGGTATATCGGCAAGATCTTCTCAAAATTGCTTCCAAATTTTGAAAAGTGATAAGGAACAAGGAATATGGTAGCCAAAAATAGAGGAAATATGGAGACATGAAAGTAATTTGAAAGAGAATTAACTTCTTCCTTTTTCACCTCTTAATCCGCGCCAACTTTTTCCCTTTCCAATATAAATCCTTACCTTTATTTACTTGTCAACTCATGTAAAACTCCTTGAGCTTCCAACATAGCTCTACACGTCCTATTTTTGTTCTCTCTTTTCTCCTTTCTATTTTTTGTGTGTTTTTATTAATTTATGTACACAAAATAAAGACAACAAAAATTACTAAAAAAATATGTACAGAGGTTATATAAGGTAATTCCTCAAACCCGACACACACCCAAGTGTTGTCTGAGGAGCTCAAAAGTAGTAGTATCCAACGACTTGGTGAATATATCTTCATAAGTATCACAAGCTGGAACATAAGCAACCACCACTTCCTTCCTTTCAACCAGATCTCGAATAAAATTATACTTGATGTCAATGTGCTTTGTCCGAGAGTGATGAGATGGATTCTTTGATATATCAATCACATTTTTGTTGTCACATAAAATCATCAGAGGCCCTTGTTGAATTTTATAGTCATTATCATTTGTTTCATCCATAGTAACTGTGCACAACAACTTCCAACAGGAAGATATTCAGCTTCAACAGTCGATAAGGAGATCAATTCTGCTTCTTACTATACCAAGAGACCAAATTCATGCCAATAAAGAAACATCCACCAGTGATACTTTTACGATCATCTGCATTATCAACCCAATTAGAATCACCATAGCCAATCATACACGAATCTTAATTCTTAGAATACCAGATTCTATAATTGTAAGTCTCACTAACATATCGAATGAGCCTTTTTACTGCAGTTAAATGAAATTCCTTTGGATCAACATGAAATCTTACACAAACCCGTACAATGAAATATATATCTGGTTGACTGACTGCAAGATACAAGAGACCCTCAATCATACTCCTTTACAATTTTTGATAAATCGGAACACCTTTCTTATCCTTCCCCAGTTTATCTGTAGTATCCATAGGAGTTCTTACAACTCAAGAACTACTTAGTCTGAATCTCTTCACCAGATTCATGTCATACTTGCTTTGACATATGAACAACCCGTTCTTTTCTTGCTTCACCTGAAGTCCTATAAAGTATGTGATTTCTCCAACCATGCTCATTTCAAACTTGCCTTACATCAAGTTTACAAAATCATGTAAAATAGATGGCGAAGTATAGTCAAACACAATATCATCAACATAAATTTGACCAATCAGAATCTTTGATGACTTGTTGAGCACAAATAAAGTGTACTCCCCCTCGACAATAACCATTCTTAATGATAATGTTAGTAAGTTGCCCATACCATACCCTTGGTGCTTACTTAAGGCCATACAGTGCCTTTTTGAGTCGATATACATGATGTGGATAGTGAGGATCCTCAAATCCTTTAGGTTGTTCCACATACACTTCTTCATTAACCACACCATTTAATGAAACACTTTTGACATCCATCTGGTATAATGTAAAGTTCATAGTACATGCAAGAGCAAGTAAAATCCGAATAGATTCTAACCTGGCAACTGGTGCAAATGTCTCATCAAAATCAACTTCTTCAACCTGAGTACATCCTTGAGCAACCAGTCTTGATTTATTTCGAGTAATTTAACCATCAACATCAGACTTATTCTTGAAGATCCACTTGGTGCCAATAACATTTACCTCTTTCGGACGAGGAGTGAGATATCATACATCATTGTGTTCAAATTGACCAAGTTCTTCTTGCATTGCCGCAACTCAATATTCTTCAAGTAGATCTTCCTTGTAATTCTTCGGTTATATCGTAGAGATAAAGTATTGCAAGACAACAAGTTCTCTATAGTTTACCCGAGGGATTGAGCGAGTTCTCCTTATGGTAGGTTCAGTTACAACCTGTGTTGGAACATGTAGTGTTGCAGTAGGAGAGGATGTTCCAACATACTTGACTTCTTCAGGTTCATCGGGATTATCTGATTGTTCAAATGTTCCAACATGATTCAGCTGTTCGGGCCGATTATTTTAGGTTGGACTACTCTGTGTTGGAACATAGTCTAGATCTGGTTCATCTTCTCTTCCTCCTGATACTTTTTTGTCGTCATAATCATCAACAATGACATTTATAGATTCCATAAGGGATTTTGTCTGATTATTGTAAACCCGATAAGCACTACTGTTCACAGAATATCCAGGAAAAATCCTGACATCATTGCGGCTATCAAACTTTCCCAAATGATCTCTATCAATGAGATTATAAAACTTGCTTTCAAACACATGGAAATATGAAACATTTGGCTTCTCGACCTTCCAAATATCGTATGATGTTTTGTTGGTTAATGGACGAAGATACACATGGTTTATCGTATAGCAAGCTGTATTAATAGCTTATGCCCACCATTTTTTGTGTATTCCTTTCTTAGCAAGCATAGCTCGAGCCATTTCCAGAAGGGTCTTATTCTTCCTATCAACAATGTCATTCTTTTGAGGAGTGATTAGTGCAGGGAGTTTATGCTGAATACCAAGTTTGTCACAGAAATACTTGAATTGAGAGTTTTCAATTTTTTTACCATGATCGCTTCAAATTCGGACAATCTTTCCTACTGGACTTTCTTTCTTTGTCTGCAACTTTATCACCAAACTATTAAAGACATCACATTATCATATTTTATCTAGAAAACTCATTGACGCGAACAAAAATATACTTCTTGCCACTCGCACTAGGTGTGTTGACTGGACCATCAATTCCATATGCAGTAGTTCCAGATTCCTTGAGATAGTGATTTACTAAACTGAAGAGTGAGGAGATCAATTTTTTTACCTTGTTGGCATGGTTCACACACAATTCCTTTTGTGCTCATGAGTGTAGGCATACCTCGTACTGCCTTCAAATTTGCAGTTTTCACCAGGGTTTTGCAGTTGATATGACCAAGATTTTGCCACAAAGTTCCTTCATCCTGTTTTGAACTCAGACATTTTACTTCTTATTCTAGTAGGTAGCAATTTTTCGATGATCGAATAACTGATGTAACTTTATCTTCATCATGTTTCACTATAGATTTGCCTTTGGGTCTTCAAAGAGCAACACACTACAAAATACAGGGAATCCTTCAATATTAAATTCTCCTTTTCCAATCACTCTGCACTTATTTCCATCTCTAAAAGTAACAAATCCACCATCATATGGTTCAATTTTTGTCAAAAATTCCTAGGTTCCATTCATGTGTCTAGAGCACCCACTATCAAAGTACCACGAGTCTCTAGAATGTGCAATAAAGAGAAGTATGAGCCACAAGGCAAATACTATGCATTTAATAATCCACACCTTTATGATCATCCTTGACCGTTGAACATTGTCTATGTTGGAACATACAACCAATTGTTATCCATTCATGATGTCCCTGAGTAATCTGAGAGATCGTTCCTCAGTAAGGTCTTGATACATGCAGTAGTTATAGATGAGAGGTTTCCGTTGATAAGTCTTGGTAACCCTTCTCTTATTTCTTGAATCTCTGTCTTGAAATCTATTGTGCTACATGAGGGATTTTCATAGCCAATTTCTTGTCGATCTCCAAAGTTCTTTCCCATGGTCAGAATATCATCAAATTTTGCCTTACCAGTGTTCAACTTGGTAATTGCTGTCTCGACCATCTCAGTTCTCTCAGTCGTGGATCTTAGACTCAATTTTAATTCTTCAATCTCTCTTCTGAGTTCATCAACCAGAACTAGTAATTCCTTCTCCGTCTCAACCAATTGATTTTTCTCAATCTTCAACGATTTGTTTGTATTAACAACTCTTAGCCACATGTCATACATATTTTCATATGCAGTGCATATCTCTTCATCACTCACAACTTGGCCTTCATCATCATTGGAGGTGTCGCCAGAACCTGTGTTGGAACATACAGTCTCGTCTCTCTTTGACATGTTGGAACATACATCATCAACATCTGACCCGTCGTGAACCTTTGCTCCAGATGCCATATAATTGCTTGTAAGTTCCTCTTCATGTTTCTCATCTTCACTCCATGAGGTGACATATGATTTCCCTTGCTTCTTTTGGGTATTAGCACATTCAGCATGGATATGCCCAAATCCTTCACATTCACTACATTGAATTCTTCCTAGCTGCTTTGCTTCACCACCTTGATTTCTAGAGAACTGTTGATTTTCTTGTTCCATGCATGTTCCACAATTATTTCCAAAGTCTCATGCCTGAGGTTTGTTGCCACCAAATCTCTCTTGTGATTTCTTGTTCATCACATTCTTCAGCATTCTTGAGAAATTCTTAGTAATGAGAGCCAGTTCTTCAATAACATCATCAATATCGGATTCATGGTTGACCCGTGATGCCAATGCTTTAAAGGAAAACTCATTCTGAGCTTTCTTTGTAGGATGTTCCATTGTCATCTCATACGTATGTAGTGATCACATTAGTCTATCCAAAATCATGGTAGCTACATCTTTAGCTTCTTCTATTGCTACAACTTTAATTGCAAATCGTTTGGGCAGTGATCGCAAAGTCTTTTTCACCAATTTTGATTCGTTGTAATTTTTTCCCCTAATTGATATGCCATATTGTAGATATCTCCGAGTTTCCCATTAAATATAGAAATAGTTTCATCCTCCTCCATCTTCAGTTCTTCTAACTTTGTAGCCAACATTTGTAGTTTTGATTCACGTACACGACTCGTTCCGTCATGCATTGTCTACAAAATATCCCAAGATTTCTTTGTCTGATGACATGTAGATATAACCTTAAACTGATTTTCATCCACCTCCATGAATATAGCATTCAATGCCTTGAGTTTGCCAATGAAGCCTTTAGTTCACCTAGGGTCCAAGTTGACTTCTCTTTAGGCTTCTTATTCTTCGTACTTGATTCCCATTCTTTCTCCTTTGAGCTAGATTCAACATCCTCAGTTGGATGGCTCCATTCAGTTTCAACAAAGTGCCAAACCAGTTCATCCAATGAGTTGATAAACACTCTCATGTGTGCCTTCCAATAATTGTAGTTGGTTGCTTCTAACAATGGGGGCCGAGATACTGAAGCTTCTTCTTTGGTCTCCATGGTAAAATCGGATCACACTTTCCTTGTCACAATCAAGTTAAGAATAAGTGACTCAGCTCGGATACCACTTGAAATTTTATTTTACCTAATTAGCTTATTTATTAAAGTAATGTTCCAACATAACCTATCTAACCAAGCATGTAATAAAATGAGACAAAAACACACAAGACTTGGTTATGAAGTTTGGTGAAATCCACCTACATCTGCGGGCCCGGGCCCAATTCAGAATCTACTAATCAGAAAGATACAATATAAAGTATTTCACACAGTTTACTTATCTTCTAATTATTAACGTTTGAATTCCGCAAGCTCTCCTTACTACCAATCTGTCTTGATTGGACTCCCTCTGACATCGAAACTCGTCGACGCTGGATCTCCTCCTCCGGAGGAATTAAAGTATACAATTATGAAATTGTTCAACAGGTTACGGTATGTTGGAACATATGTTTGCTGACTCTCGCAGTACTTTCGGAAAGATAGAAAATTTTAATGCATATTTTCGCAATTAATTTCGTGAGTTATGCAGTCGTGATGTCCTCTATAAATAGTCCATTGAGCAGATCGGAATTCTCCACGATTATCTCCATAATATTCTCATTTCTTATCTGCTTTTAAAGCACATTCAAATCCCTTAAATAAATGAATTTTCCTTGTCTCAAATATCCCATAATATTCATAAATCAAATTCCATAATTATATGAATTTCCATAAATTCATTATGCCGCTTGAATCCATATTGCATAAATTACAAACTTCCATAAATCAATATCACACAATATTCCAAATCGACTCAGTATTTTAGGTTTCATGTTTCCATATGTTCCAACATAGAATGTTTTTCTTTTTTCAATTTTTTCACAAATACTAATTTAATAATTAATGTAAACCACGTGACTTTACATAAGAGGTGAAAGTTTCTGCTGAAGTCGCAATCTATCAATTCCTCAAATCAAATCCTTAATTCTTATAAGTTATGCCAATACTAAAATTCAATAGTTAGGCGACCATTCAATTCGCGGTATCATACCAAAGCTAACGTAGTGGTGCAGTAAGTTGCCAGGTTACAAACTCACAATAGAATGGATTACTCCATGTGTACCACCTCTTATTTCATTGAATTTTGTTTATAGTTATCAATAAATATATTTAACCGTTAATATATTTGACTACGTATATTAGCAATAAAAAAATTGATATTTAGAACTATTTGTTACGACGAATCCAATCATATCATGTATTATTGTTTATATATCAATTTAAATATGTAGTCTAAGTTAGATCCTCAATAGTAACATAAAATGAAGTGGAAAATTTGAGATGGGACAAATGGAGAACATAAACCACAACAAAATTTTGTGCAAAACTTTCAAACTTATTTTTTCAAATCATAAAATTTGCCAAATAACATTCCCAAACTTTTTTACATCAACAAACATGAATCAAATACTGTACTAAAAATCAAAAATCATCTGGCAGCAGTAGCAATGGGTGCAGAACATCTCTTAACGCTGTTCATATTGGTCGTCTCATAAACCGGCAATCCACTCGAGCAGAAATCCAGATCATAGTTCGGGAGCTCGAACAGATCCGAACTCGAATCACTATCCGCCCCATCATCGCCTTCGTCGGTAAATCCGTTCCAAATTTTCGCCTGAATTCTGGCGTTCTGATCTGTAACTTTAGTTACACCTTTGCAATTAAGCGGAAGATCCTGATTCGAAAACCGGAATTTCTCGTCCAGCCAGGCGTAATCCAGGTTGATTTTCTTCGTGTCGACAGATTTTACATGAATGGTGGTGGTTTCTTGTTTCGTGTTCTGGTGGTCGGAAAAGCTCCTGAATTCCTTGTACGACTTCACCGGCGGCGGCGTTCTGAAGCCTGACCCGGAATGCGATGGATAAACCGACCTGGAAACGGAATCCAAGCCGGAGTTTACGGTGGCGGCGGCGGTTGTCTCCGCCGTCGTGAAATGGCTGATGCTGCTCCTCCTCTTCCTCCTCCATCCGGGGCTCTGATCTTCGTGATCTTTCGCGGATTGCGTGGTTGTGATAGATTTCGCTTTCTTCTTTCTCGAAGATGTTTGGTTGAAAAGGGAGTTCAGAAAATGCGCCAGTTTTCCTCCGGGAGAACTCGGCTGCTTCTTCTTCTCCGACGAGATGCTCTGGACGGAGCCGGAAGTAATCAGGCTGCTTCTAGACGGCATGTCGAGGCTGAGCCGGCCTGCGGCCCTTGTCCTGACCTTCTCTTGAACGTAGTCTTTTCCGGCTGGATGTACGTGCATTTCATTGGCGCCGGAGAAGTACTTGGCGGCCTCGAAGACATCGAGCTCCTCGTCGGAGTCGGTTTTCCGGTGATGGGATTTCTTGGACATGTTTCAAGGTAGAAAAATGGGGAGAAGTTTGTTTGAAAAGCAAGGAAATTAAGTGTGTGTTTATAGGGATATATAGTAGTGGTAGTGCGTGTATGGTGAGCTTTGGGGAAAGGTTTTGTGAGGTTGTAAAGATGAGATTACAGTAGAGAAAGGATTATGTATGTACAATGATTGAGAGTGGAGTATGGTAGGTAAGGTCACCCAATTTTAAAGCAAGTATAAAAAATATATTCTAACTCCTGTTTTACAAAATCTTGAAGAAAAAAAACCGTCATTCCACGTGTATATGAAAAAATGAGATTGAATTAGAGTTATAGAAAGATAAAAAGTTTTAGTTGCAATATTTAAAAATTTATTATATAATATGCAGTATTTATAAGTTTATGACCCGATTAATGCAACTTGAAAATTTTATCTTGATTTCTTCTAATTTGAATTTTAAACTTTGGTATATCCAAAAGACAGACTCTTTCTGTTTTTATGGAAATAGTATTTACACTCAAAAAATGCTACTCTCTCCGCCTAGCTCCGTCTTAGTTCAAATTGCACAACAATCATTATCACGTTGTTTAACAAACATGTTTGACTGTTAGTATGTTTAACTACATATAATAACATTAAATAAAAAGTTGATATTCGACGAATTCAACTATAACACATACGATAATATTGTTACTCATATATTTATTCGAATATGCAGTCAAAATTTAATTAAGAATAGTGTCTAAAAAGTAAATGTGCAATTTGAGGTGGGAAAGAGGGAATAGTAGTAGTAAGCAAACGTTGTGTTGTTTTATTATATATTTTTCTTTAAAAAAAATCACCATGTGGTGGGTGAAGTTTATTGGGCTCACCACATCCATAATCAAAATAATGTTGTTACTTATAGTTGCTTAGCAACATTGAAGCGTTGAAATGAGTAGGGTTGGAGTGTTGGTATGATTTGAGTAACAATGTTCGTAAAGCAGTGTATGATCGGTGATTTTTTAAAAAAAATATACGGTATGAATAAATGCAGATTTTTAAAAATAGATTTGAAAGAAAAGAGTTTTGTTTGAAAAATTGAAATTGTTGGCGTGATAAATCACTGCATTTGAAACGAAATTCGCCTAACGCGTAGTGCAAGGTTCTACACAGACGTTCATTTCCCAAGTTACCACATAAACCTTTCTTGTGCACTCAAGTAGCAGATGAGGAACTCATAATTATTTGATCAGAGAACGTTTTGAAAGTAGTGATTGAGAAGAAGAAGAGCTTTGAATTATATGGTTTGAACTGCTCATGAACTCACCTTTTATAGGCACATAAACCAACAACCGCAACTAATAACATGGAGCAGTTTAGAGAATGTGGAACAATTTGAAAATCCATTTTGACTTACTAAAAGATAGGAACGGATAGGAACGATCATGAACCGATTAAAATTCGGAAGCACCTTGAAACCCAATCTTGACCGAAGGGTTAAAACAATTTTTACCATATCAGAGAGTTTCAAACTTGTTTTAACCACGTATGAAATATAGGGAGAAAATTAGGGTTTAGTTTTAAAACGTTTGATTATTTGAGAAGACTCATTAATGTTGGGCTCTCAAACTAATCTTAAATAAAAATATTAATATGGGCTCAAGACCCGATCCAACCCACCTGCGCTTCCCCGCTTCGTCACGTCTGGCAGGGCAGTGCGGTCAGTCGGTAGGGTGCGCGAGGGGTCTTTATTCCTCTTGCTCACTCAAGGTAGTAGTGAAGTATTTCCATATTTAAACTATACTCATCCCTTCTAAACTTTCCATGTGGGACTAAGTATAAAAACAAAGTTTTTTCCTTTTTCCTTCAAAAATTGATTTTGGGCTGATTGGCCCATTTGTATTACTAACAATCCCCCACTGATTCAAAAGAGCATTAAAGATAATTTTTTTGAGCATGTGAAAGTTCGACATTTAAGCATCTGTATCTTGCGATTGAACTAATGCATAGTGAATATGGATGATCCAAGAGTTTTCGGAGTGAACGTATCTGGAACTCCTAAACTGGTTGATCATTCCAAGAACACATGTCTTACTTGAATAAAATAAGTTCCGCGATAATCAACAACTTATAGTGGCCACAGTTTCCTTGGGAAAACTCATGAGTGATCTTGAAAGACAACCATTAAAAGTCTTTCATAAAAGGAAGGACAATCATTTACACTCGAGTAGGTCCTTCCATCAAATCTTATTAGACCACCCAATTAGGGCTATGGAAAGATTAAGAATGATTCATCGTTCAACCTCACATAATTTTTTGTGAATCCCACAAGTCCGTCACAAATTAGAACTATCTTGGATTCATTTAGAGCCTTAAGCTCATACTCACAACGTACATATATCATAGGAATGAGTAGGTTTGTTTGTTTGTTATTATTTTCTTTTCTTGGTTTCTTTTAACTTCAAATCGTTGGAGAAACAACATGAGTATTCACCAAGAATTCCTCACCTAACAGGGTTTTAGCCCCATTCCCCTCGATGAATCTTGGACTATCTTTCTACTTAATCCTTTGGTAAATGGATCGGCTAAATTTCTTTATGATGTTACGAATTGTAAAGCCAATACACTAGTCTTGATCATATTTCTCACACATTCATGCCTAATGTGTATGTGTCTTTTATTACCATTTTAAGTTTCATATATTTTGGGCAACATCTAGGGCGGCTTCCTGAGAGTCACATAAAAGTGAGATAGGTGGAGTGGGTTTTCTCCACAAAGGAATGTCTGCCAATTATAACCTAAGCCGCTCAGCTTCTTGCCCTGCCAAGTCTAGAGCTATAAACTCATACTCAAAAGTAGACCAAGCTATACAAGTCTATTTTGAAGACTTCCACAAGATAACAGCTCCTCCTAAGGTAAAAACATAACCACTAGTGGGACTTCATTATTATTAGATACCCAATTCGCATCACAATACCCTTCCAAAACAGCGGGATATCCTACAACATGCAATCCTAAGTCTATTGTGCCTCTTAGATATTTTAGTAAACGCTTAAGGGCAACCCAATGCTATTTACTAGGTTTATGGGTTTACCTACTTAGTCTACTCACATCATAGGCAATATCAGGTCGAGTGTAGTTCATTAGAAACATTTAACTGCCAATAATTTTAACTTACTCCCCTTTAGATACACTTCTTCCTTTATTTTTCTTTAAGTGAATAGTGGAGACATAAGGAGTTCTTACTAGTAATACATCAAAGCTATTAAATTTTCTCAAACCTTTTCAATATAGTGAGATTGGGATAGAATGAAACCATTATCTTTTTAAATAACTTTTACCCCTAAAATGACATCCACCTCCTCTAAATCTTTAATTTCAAATTTAGAGAATAAGAATCTTTTGGTTTCATTAATAACATCAATGCGTGTTCCAAATAACATGTCATCCACATAGAGACAAATAATCACACATTCAGAATCAAATAGTTTTAAATATACACAAGCATCAGATCCATTCACAATAAAACCAAAACTAAGAGTAGTTTTTTGAAACTTTTCATACCATTATTTTGGAGCTTGTTTTAAATAATACAATGACTTCTTAAGTTTACTCACCTTATTTTCTTGGTTCGTTATGGTGTACCCATGGGCTGTATCAAATATATCTCTTCTTCTAAATAGCCATTCAAGAAAGCGGTTTTAACATCCATTTGATGTAGTAACATTTGATGTATACAGTTCAAGGCAAATAGTGTACGAATTGTGACTATTTCAGTTACAGGTGGTAGGTATAAAAGAAGTCCACACCAAACTTTTGGGTAAAACTTTTAATTACAAGTCTTGCCTTAAATATTTCTACTGAACCATCAGTTCTTAGTTTTCTTTTAAATATCCATTTGCAACCTAATGCTTTTGATCCCTTAGG
>JAULKM010000013.1:4458539-4475959 GCA_032355605.1 Rubia tinctorum
TATAAAAATATCAATAGTTATATGTATTTATCGAGCTTGCTCACGAGTTTTCGAGTCGAGCAATGCCTTACTCAACTTGACTCATTAAGTATTCGAGTTGAGTTCGAGTCGAGCCAAAATCGAGTCAAGGTTTGACCGAGTTTTGACCGAGTTGAGTGCGTGTTGCTCACGAGATGCTCGACTCAATAAGCACCCCTAGCCACTATCTTCGATCTTCAACTCATATAGTGTTTTTCCTCCCATATCTATCTTCCCATGTCTTCAACCTTTTGCTTCCTTCGCCTCTCTCCACCTTCCCGCCTCTCCTCCCTCTCTCCGCCTCCCCGCCTCCCGGACTCTCTCCGCCTCCTCGCCTCCCTCCATTGCCTCTGTCTCTCTTTGTTGCCCTGCCTTTCTCTGCCGCCTCGCCTCTCCGTTTCCTCGCCTCCATCCACCTCTCCGCCTCCTCACCTCGACGTCTCTCCGCCTCCCCCGCGTCTCTCTAGTTGCATATGAGGGTAAGTTAGGGCTTCAGAGAATTCAATGATGGTGAAGGTGAGGGAATAGGTAGCAAATGGGGGAAATTAGGGTTCCAGCGAGGGAATGTAGGTGACTTTCGCAGATAGGGGTGGGGTGAGTTAAGGATTTTTGAATTAATGGTGATGACAGTTTGCAGATTGGGTGGGAGGGAGTTTAGGGTTTAATGGATTTTTGAGTGTTTGAGATGATAAATTGTGTAAAACTTTAACTTTATAGGGGCAATCATGCCTTATTACATGTTGAATATTTCCTTAAAATGAAAGTGTACAGCTTTTTCTTGGACAGACAAAAAAGGAAAGTTTGCACATTCGGCTGGGAAAGAGGGAGTACATATCAAACTGAGTTAAGTTTCAGAGTTAAATCAGGTGGTCAGTCTCCTTTTGTTTTAAAAAAAATGACAACCCACTTTCATTCATGGTATTATTAGGGACAGAAAACTCATACTCCCCTGTCCCAGTTCAAATTGCACCACCATCATTATCACGTTGTTCAAAAAATATGTTTGACCATTACTATGTTTAACTATATATACTGACAGCAAATAAAAAGTTGATATTAAGAAACTACTTGTTACGACGAATTCAAAAATATCACATATGATAACATTATTGTTCATATATCTATTCAAATATGTTGTTAAACTTTAATATAGAATAGTGTCATAAAAGTAAGTGCACAATTTGAACTGGGACAGAGAGAGAGTAATAATACTCCCTATATTTCTCTATTAGTGGCACACTTACCTAAATGGGATGTTTTTTTTAAATGACACACTTTCCATTTTTAGCAATATTCGTTCAATTTCATCCACTTATTCTACTTTTTACTTTCTACATTCACTTTCATCCACTCATTTTTTCCACCTAAATCCAAGCACGTAAACTTATGGTGGCACAAATAGAGAAACGGAGGGAGTATTAAATTTAGGAGTATGGGAATTTTGAACTTGTACATTGAGTTCAAGTTTCACATTCTACTCGATATCAAGTTTTAAGGAAGATTCTTGATGATCTCCAATTCAAGAGATTCATTAAATGTTACACAATGATTATAATACATATCTCTATTTTATATCAGTCACTAGTACACACTTTTACTCTACCTCTTAAGTTAAACTGAAATCAAACATAATTAGAACAAGGATACATAAGTTACATTCCAGTCATATCGATTGTCTGTATTACATATTGATCTCGCAAAATTTATGATTGTCTAGGAACATTTCATGCATTATTACAATTCCAAATAAGGATCCACTTCAACTGTAAGTGTGTAACACCACTTTAACCAACATAAGTTAGATTTTATTATACTCCCCCAACATAAGCTGCACACTTACTATTTGGCAGTCAACACTTTCAAACTTTGACCACAGATTTAAATATATATATATATAATAATATTATCGTATATGATATTGTTGGATTCATCGTAATAAGTAGTTTCTAAATATCAACTTTTTATTTGTCGATATTATACGTAGTTAAACATATTAGCGGTCAAACATGTTTGTTGAAAACCGTAAAAAAGATTCCGTGCAACTTATGTTGGGACGGAGGGAGTATCAAAATTTACTAAACATAATTGAATTGAACTAAATTACAATTAAATTGAAGAAAAAAATGAGACCCCAATCATACATATATTGGGTCAAAGGCATATTAATTTGAAATAAAATTCATAATTAAAATAAGTAATCGAAGAACCATTCACAAATAAAATCCTTTTAAGAAAATGACTTGTCTATATTTTTTTTATAGAGTTCGGTTCAGTTCAAATTAAACGAAAACAAGAAGGATTAAATGTTTGATGTGGTTGAAAATAACACCAAACATGTACATCGGTTAATAATAATATCCATACTCATTCAAAGCAGTAGCAGTAATGGCGGAACTAGGATAGTATTATAAGGGGGCCGATTTACACTGACAATTTTTTTTTCATACGCTAAATTATATTAATAATTTTTTTCGGGCTCTAAATTACACTGCTTTTTTTCTAAAAGTTTAATTCGACATATTCAAACAAAATCCACTTAAATAATGAAGTGGATATAAAATAATCCAAATTTTACAAATACGACAAATCACACTTACAATTATTCTATCTTATTGATTATTAAATTAAAAATAACATAAATAAGATTCTAAAAATAAAATTAGTGAGCAAATCACACATATGGATCAATTTATACATAATTAAATTAATTTATGTCTAGAATTAATTAAATATTTTAATGACTTGATAAAAAATTAAACATAGTTACTACTTAATGGAAAACATATACCTTAATTAAAGAAAATAGTTATGGATCAGACCTGGAGAAAATAAATATCCTCTAATTTGGGGCAATTTGTAATTAGGCCAGTTGGATTTAGGTCCAATTGACCAGTTTTCATTTTTTGACTTTGTTGAAAACAAAACGACGTCGTTTCACTTACACCAAAACCACGTTTTTTTGTTAATGAGGACAAAAAATACGGACATCATCTTCATCAAAGCTCCAACCAAAAAAGGGACCGCAACTAAGTCAAGGGGTGGAAACTATGGGTTCCGGTGGTGCATGGGCCTAATTTCCGGACCACCAAATCATATGGGTGGTGCCAGCACCCCTCGCTCCCCTGTGGTTCCGCAGTAGCAGTAGCAGTAGCAGTAGCAGTAGCAGTAGCACTAGCAGTAGCACTAGCACTAGCACTAGCACTAGCAGATCACACTTTCTTCATTTAGCTGTAACACACTGCACCTGATAACCTGACTTAAACAAGCATCCCAAAAAATTTCCCAGATTGATTACTACCAAAGCCAGAAAACATTCATTAACATTTATTTTTGTTCCAGTGCAAATATCGGCTTCTCCCAATTTGCAATCCCAATTTCCAAAAATAATTCTGGTCCAAATTCAGAAAAGTCCCTTCATCACGTGGTCGCCGTCAGTAAAAGACGGAAACTAAACCCTCCGTACAATCCGAAACGGTACGGACCCGTGTTAAAGAACCGGACCGTCAATTTGTCCGCTAGATACTAACGGCTCTACAGTTCCTCAACCAATTGGAGATCGACAGCGCATTCGCGAAAATCAGAGCCTACGGGTCCCGTGGCTCCATATGATGTGGTGGTGGTTTCACATCCTATTCCCAATCGGTTTACTCCTTTTGCCTGTGTGTTGTTTGAATTGTAAAAAATTATAAATATAAAAATTATTGTGAAATATTACAATAATTTAAAAATATATTACTACATTCATTTTAACACATATTTTAAAATTTTTAAAATTTTAAAATTTATTGTTATACATAATTTAAGATATTAAAATTATAAAATCATCGATAAATAATGTAAAAAAAGGAAGTAAGACACAATTAGAGAGACGGGGGAATATGCTTTTTGAGACAACATTTTATACTCCCTCTATCCCAATTGATTTTTGCACTGTAATCATTGTCACACTATTCAATAAACATGTTTGACCGCTAATATCTTTATCTATGTTTAATAATGGCAAATAAAAACTTGATATTTAGAAACTACTTGTTATGACGAATTATACAATATCACTTAAAATAATATTATTACTCATGTATCTATTTAAATATGTTGTCAAACTTTAATTGGGAATAGTGTTAAAAAAATAAAAGTGCAAAAATAACTAGGACGGAGAGAATACCGCATTTTCACCATTTGGAGAAAACAAGAATGTGAGTATATGCCAAATTTTTCATTAGTACTGAAATTAAAAGGACAAGATTTCCAATCGGTGTATGCTTTTTGAGACAGCATTTTACACCGCATTTTCACCATTTGGAGAAAAGAAGAATGTGAGTATACCACAATTTTCATTAGTACTGAAAATAAAAAGACAAGATTTTAGTGCACTTTTTTGTGTTAATAATATGATGGTTTTGTTTTTGGGAAGATATTTTGATGTAAATTGTACAAGAAAGTGGCAAGACATGCCCTAGTTTAGTCTATGCACAAAGGAATATTGGGTTTTCATAAGTTTTGGAACAAGGACGATATTTTTTAACTTGCCTGTTGTTTTTGTTGGTGTCTCCTCAAATTTCAATCAGTTGAGAAATTTCAAAAGTCTAATTAATGAGAATTTCAAGAGTTGGGTTCATAAATGAAAACTCTTGATCTACACTTGAACTCTTATAAATAGAGGGAGAATTAAAATTGTTAGGTGTGAGTTTGGTAAACATCAGTTTTGGTCTTCAAATCTTTGTAAGTTGTGGGAACAATGTAGTCCCTTCTTCATTTGTAATCTGGGTTGAGTTGTCTTGCGTGACGTTATGCCTAACATTTGTAATCTTTCTAGCCCATCTGGGCAATCAGATTAATATGTTTCTGATCGTGGAGGAAGCCAACATGTTTGGTGAACCACATTAAAATTTGTGTTATATTTTTCTTACTTTCTTTTGTCATCTTGATTCTGCGCAAGGGGATTGATTTTTCAACAAGTGGTACTAGAGCTGATGGTTCTTTGGCTTCCGTTTCAAGATCAAGAGAAGGAGAATAAAAAATTAAGCTTAGATAATCTGTTGGCGATTCTGGAGGAGAAATCTGTTTATGTCGCCTCTATTGGGATTCATGAGCTGTTGTATGTGACAAGTTCTTTTCTGGTTGAACTCGTTAACATTCGTCTGTTCTGCTGGTAAATTCTTTTCGATTTGAATTTGCTTAAGTTCGTCTGTTCTGTCACAAGTCTTTCCTGGTTGGACTTGGTGAAACTGTTTTGTTTAATAAATCATTTTCTGGTTGGATTTATTCTGGTTGGTGGTATCTGGGTACATATATCGTACATCTGACCGGCACTTCTCCCGTGTATTTGTAGCTATCTGGTACATATGGCATGACCACCGTGCGTCTGTTATGTCTGGAATAGTAATTGTACGCCTGGTACATCTGTCTGTCTGCATCTGGCTATTAGAAGATTCAAGTTAAGGGGGAACGTATTGAATTTTATCTTGTTTTTGCTCTCTGTTCTGAATTTTGGATTTTGCGTTGAGGGGGAATTGTTGGTGTCTCCTCAAATTCCAAGCAATTGAGAAATTTCAAGAGCCTAATTAATGAGAATTTCAAGAGTTGGGTTCATGAATGAAAACTCTTAATTTGCAAACTCTTATAAATAGAGGAAGAGTTAGAATTGTAAGGTGTGAGTTTGGTAGACATCAACTTTGGTCTTCAAATCACCCCTCTGTAAGTCGTGGGAACAATGTAGTCCCTTTTGTATCTGTAATCTGGGTTGTGTTGTCCTGCGTGACGTTATGCCTAACATTTGTATTTTTTCTAGCCCATTTGGGCAATCAAATTAATTTGTTTCTAATCGTGGAGGTAGCAACATGTTTGGTGAATCACGTTAAAATTTATGTTCCATTTTTCTTATTTTCTTTTGTCATCTTGATTATGAACAAGGGGATTAATTTTCCCAACAGTTTTTTATAGTATTCATTGTGTTTTAACATTGAGATATAATTTATCATGTTTAAGTTATATACTCCCTCTATGTTTTTCTGTACTCAACACCATAGTTTTAGATGTTTAGATTTATTTGAATGAAATAAGTGGATGAAATTAAATTTAATTAAAAGTAGAATGTGTGGATGAAATTGAATGAATCTTGCCAAAAATAGAATACGTGTAAATATAAAAGAACATCAAAAAAGAAAAGTGTGTCAAATATAGTGAAACGGAAGGAGTGTTAGTATTATGATTATTCCATAATATAATACCTCGTGTTCGTTGGGTTTGACACCGTAGTTTTAGGTGATTGGATTTAGGTGAATAAAATGAATTGATAAAATTGAGTTTAGAAAGGAGTATGAGTGGATGAAAATGAAACAATCTTGCCAAAGAATAATGTGTGCCAAACCTAAAGAAATAACTCGAAAATGAAAATGTTTTAAATCCAATGAAACGGTGGGGTAATGAAAAAGCCGCTCATAAGAGACTCTTAACTAATTAGTGTTTCACAAAAACAACTTCTACATGAGTGTCGTAATGGTTTTTTCCCTTTTGTTAATCACTACATGATCATTCCATATAAGTTGTTGATTCTCAATTTTTATTTGGTCAATGATGTTATTAACGATCATTTTTAATATGAAACTTTGACTTGGAATTTTAAACGGCCATTTCCATAGATGAAAATTTGGTTATGATCTATATTTTTCCACTAAGCCCTAATAGTAAGAAATTTAAAAAAACCATCATCCACATTTTGTAAGTTATTTATATATATAAAAATATCGTTTAACGTTGAGTTCATCCATGAGAATCGCCCATTTTATTTTGCAAAGGTTCTCTTAGTTACGATGCACCCTGACCAGAGTCCCCTCGATCGTTCGCCCACAACACAAGAAGTTGGCTTTGCCAACACAACATTAAGACCGCCCCTCATTATATGCTGACTTCGGCTTGGGCTGGGTTTTTGGGAATCCCGTTCTCATTGCATTCACAGTCTGAGTACTCACAGTGCTAGTGGAAATTACCTTATACCCTGGCCAAGGCCTTAGTTGGATGTCAAATCTACTTCACGAGGAGCGATATAGACGTATATGATATTATCATGAGTATCATGTATGCTAGAAGTGAGATTCAAAAGGAGTATATGATTTTTTTCTCAATATTTGGGAATTATTGAAAGCGTCGATTTTTTTTCTTTTTTTGGAAATGATTACTCCCTTCGTTCCAGCCATTCTGCACACTTTCCCTTTTTGTATGTACAAGTCAAATTTGCACACTTTTAAAACTTTTCTCATTTGACATATTTTTTACATTTGAATTTCCGTATTTACCCTTTATCTATTTCTCCCTCATTCTCTCCCATTTACTCTCATTCACTCACCCTCTCTCGAATCTCTCTCCCAACTCCTCTTTTTTCCCACATCGAAACCCTAGATCTGAGGGTTTCAATCCCTTCATCTCCATCGATCTTTCTCTGCATCTTCCCCCAACACCTTATTTTATGGCGTCTTTATCGTTCTTCTTCGGTGAATCGTTCCCTAAACGCTCCAATTCCCAATTATTTCCTGCGTTTTCAATGTCCTTTCCATCATTCTTTCTCTCAGGTTTGACTCCGCCGTTTCCTGGAGATTTGAAGCCACCTCTGCTTGAGGTTTGACCCCACCAATGATGAATCGTTGGTGTCGATGATCTGCTGCGACCATGTCGGTTTAGATATGGTTATCCTTGGCTCTAATGAAGTTTTATCTTCAGGCCCACCACCCTCAAACTTGCTACATGACTCCTCTAAAGTTCTTTCCACCCAAGCTGCGGTGGTGGATGAGGTTGTCGTCCCTAAGCAATGCAGTTGTACCGCTTCTCGCCACCTTGAGATGACCCCCGGCGAGGCCGCAGTGGTGGATGAGGTTGTCGTCCCTGAGAAGCGCGGTTGAGACGCTTCTCGCAAGGTCGCTGTGGTGGATGAGGTTGTTGTCCCTAACAAGCGGCGTCGCCGCTTCTCGCACCACCTTAAGACGACCCCTGTGGTCGCAGTGGTGGACGCTATCGCAGGAAAAACTAGGTTTAATAACTATGTCCTTTTCGGTAATTTTACAAGCTCAAAGGCCCACTTGGCTGATGTGGCACGACGAAATGGCTCACCGAAAAAAATCCCAACCATTTCTCTTTCTACAAAAAGGGTCCGAACAAAGGGAGTACATACAATCAACTAAAGTATTGATTTCATATTTATAAACGACTAAACATGATTTATGAAAATAATTTCGATACAAAGGCAAACACTAGGTGAAAATTAGAATCATAACAGGTAATTAAATGCAATTTTTTAAATCTACTGCCTCCGATTTTTTTATATTGGCAACCTTTACTTTTTGGGATGGTCTTTTTTATATTGACACTTTTCTCTTTTGGCAAATTGTAGATTATTTTCATCCACTAAATCTACTTTTCGTTTCCCCAATTTAACCTACATCACTCATTTCACTTTTAAAAAAACTTGTGTCATTTAAAAGAATTCCAATATTTTGAGACCTCTTTTATTTCTAAGAGGCAATTAAATGCATTAGGCTTTGGAGTGTTAAATAAGTAATCAATGTTCTTAACTCTCAACAGTGTCAAGTGTCAAGCGTATACATCACAGTTCACAGACCTGTACTCATGAGTTCGGTTTGGCACTCTACACTTCCTATCTCAATACAAATACACAATTATTACAAATAAGAAAAACGAGTTTTTCGTTTCCATTTTCATTTTGTCTATATATTTATGTGTCCTATCTTGAATTATTGCTCTCCTACTTGAACACTACATATCCACTAGGGAGAGAAAAGATGAAGAACCAAGTTTGAGGGTTTCCTCTCTCAAAATCTTCAGATCTCTTTTGGAAGAAGGAAAAAAACTGGGTTTAAATCTGCAGAAAGAAGAATATGGGGAGAGGAAAAGTGCAATTGAAGCGCATAGAGAACAAGATAAACAGACAGGTCACTTTCTCAAAGAGGAGGTCTGGTTTGCTGAAGAAAGCCCATGAAATATCAGTGCTTTGCGATGCCGATGTTGCGTTGATTATCTTCTCCAACAAAGGAAAGCTCTTTGAGTTTTCCTCTGATTCCAGGTATCGATACGATACGAAGATATCGGGGTTTTTTTTTCACAAACTTACGCATCGTACGAATCAAAATCGCCTTATCTAGGGTTTCTCCATGGTAGATTGTTGCTCTGTGATCTTTGCTTGTGTTCCTCATGATGGTTTTTTGTTGATGGATGTTTCATTTTAGGACACTACTATTTTTAGTATTTGATAAGGGTGGTTATATGTTCAGAGGGAGTTAGTGTTACTTTTTGTGTGTTCATCTGATTAGTTGTGAGTTCGAATTAGGAAACCTTAAAGTGATCAGATCCACTCACACGGCTAAACCGAGCTAGAAATATAAGTAGTTTTTGTCTCTTGATTTTTAGCATTTTCTGATTAGATCCACACAAAAAAAAACTCTGAAAAAATTGTTATGCAAAATATCTCGATCATGCAAATATCCGTTGTGTAATTGCTACAGTCTGGATTTTCTACTCATCTGTTCGTACTCCATTGATGCTTCTTTCACAAATAAATATTACTACCTAATTTTGATTCTTGAAAATAGGTCTGTAATTTGCAGATCTTTGTGCCTAGCTATTTCAATGATAGTAATGCTGGAATTTAGACTCACTGTTTAATACTCCTTTTACGCTAGAAATCTTGTATTTGATTGAACTTGCTGTGTATTAATTGATCCAGAAATGCATGTATATTTAATTCTTAGAGAAATTAACACATGGTTTGTTTTCACATAGGTAATTTATCTGTTTCTTTTGTTGAGCTTTAACAAATACTCCCTCCATTTGACAGAAAAATGTTCCTTTTTTATCTCATATGAAGAATTCACTTTAGAGTATTTTTTATATTCAGTGCGTTTACTTAGATTGGCGAATTCGTATGCTTCGACGAATTCATAATCGTACACTCAACATTTTTCGCGCCAAATTATTTGAGAAATTATAGCTTTTGTGAGAGCAATCATAATCTTCTTGTATTCGGAGTGCAAGTGTTTTTTAGACTTACTGTTAGAACTAGAAGTTCTATTAGTGATTTTGGAGGGAAAAGTAATAATTCCATGACATTTAAAGGTATGAATTCTTTACGAGTATATTCACCCCGTCTTCAAAAAACCTAGCCGCACGCAGCCCTTCTTCTTCTTCTTCAATCTTTTTCTCCATAATTCCCATTAGGGGAGATGGGGAACAACAGTTTATTTAAATTTATGTTTCTGTTATTCAATAAGTGTGAGGTTTATTTCCACATGTTAGTTTTGTTATTCGACCTGATCGATTAGATCGTTGTGTTCATGATGATAGCCCGATTTAGTTGTTCACGCTGATAGATTGTTCTCGATCTGCTTTACTAAAATATGAATTCTTTCATTGAAGTACTAGTGCTTGGAATCAGTTAAATTTATTTTACAACCTAATTAGCTGCCTTCTTTAACTTTTCCTTTTTGGTGAAAATGTGCAAAAGCATGGAGAGCCTTCTGGAGCGCTATGAAAGATATTCCTATGCAGAAAGAAGACTCGTTGCAGGCAATCCTGAAAATGATGAGGTGAGAAATCATCGATACGTTAAACCTAGTACAATGTTATGATCTCATGATCGACGAATTGATCATTGAATTATGCAGCCGGGAGATTGGACAATGGAATACTCGAGACTCAAGTCCAAGGTTGAACTGTTGGAAAGAAATCACAGGTCAGATTCGCGTGTTTCGAAAAGTATCAGACTGAGATTTTTATCTAACTCGATCTTTCATTCACTTGCATTTTTTAGCATTTTTTGTTAGCTCTTTTTGAATTCTCATTCTTGTTGGTTGATGCTTCGATTGATCAGGCGTTACATGGGTGAGGATCTCGACACAATGAATCAGAAAGACCTCCAGAGTCTGGAGCAACAGCTCGACACTGCCCTTAAGCACATCCGAACCAGAAAAGTAAGTGCGGAAATTAATTAAAATATATACTCCCTCCGTCCCATAAGATGAACTCTTAAATACTGCTGAAATTAAAATATATACTCCCTCGAGTCAATTTTTAGTACTGTTTTTAATGTTATAAGATGAATTCTCATAATACCGCGGAGCTTTTAGTAGTCTTATAATCGTATATGTTAGCCTTATTAAAAGAATGATTTCCCGTGAAAAATAATGTATTAGTAACGAGAATTAATAGAGTACAAAAGGAAGGCTAGTAGAATCAAATCAAATCAATCAAATACATTCTGGTATTGACAACTCCAGCTAGTTAACAACTCTCTCTAGAATCAAATCAAATCAATCAAATACTTGAATTTTCTAACACTTAAACCGCGAACTATTTTATATAACTATGATGATCGTGCATTGATTTTTTATGTTATTTTTCTTGCATGGTGGATTATTAATTTCCTAACCCAGAAATACTCTTTTATTTCTGCAGAACCAGCTCATGCAAGAGTCAATCTCCGAGCTTCAGAAAAAGGTAGGCTTTTATTTCAAGTTTATCTGCACAAATTCAAGCAAATATGGTGAAAAAAATGATTTGCTTTTGGAGAAATTGCTATTCTTGGTGTGTTAAAAGTAAATTGTGTTTCTGATTAGATTTGATTGATTCTAGATAGACATGCTGACTAGACTATAGTTCTACTAACACTAGTTTACTTCATTGCACTCCCTATTTATTTCAGTCAAGAATACAGACTTCATTACGGGAAAATACATTCTTTCATGGTATCAGAGCATGTTCTGATCCAAGACCTAAAACCCTAATTTTTTTCGGCCGCCATCTCCCTCCCTCCTTTTCGACGTGCTTTTCCAGCGACCGATACTCCCCTCACGGCATTTTTTGTTTCGTTTCTCCCTCTTAACATGGCCGACGAAAGAATATCCTTCAGTACTCTCATTCATATGATGCAAATCATGCTCACCTCCACTAATTATCTACTCTGGAAACGTCAAGCAGGGTATGTCCTTAAGCCTAAAAAATTATTTGGTTTTGTTGATGATTCAAACCCTTGTTCGAAGTTGCCTCCACCGCCGGAATTCGGCTCCTCCTCTCTCACGTACGCCAGCATCATGGCTACTCCCACCAGTGGCTCCAAAGTAGATCCCCAGGAAGCTTAGTTGACGGCGAAGACAAAATATAACAATTGGGCTGATCAAGATCAGCGGGTATGCAGTCTCTTATTTTCTTCGCTCACTCCTGAGACAATCTTGCTGCAGTTTTCAAAACACTAGCACGTTCACTATTCTACGCCTTCATGCCGACGCCCATGGTATTCGTAAGACTGGTACTATTCATTAACTTCATTTAAACTTTAAAGCTATTTTTGAGCAACTGTCTGTTATGGGTTCTCCGGTCTCTAATGATGACCAACTCATTTGGTTTTTAACTGCTCTTGGTCCTGAGTTTAAAGATTTCTCTGCCCCGATGATTAATTCTTCTCCTACGTCTCGTTGTGCTGATGTTTTGTCGTATGTCAAAAATCATGAGGCATTTTTGAGAAATTTACAGGGTTAGTCAACAGCACTTCCTGGGCCGGCCATTTTTGCTGCAAGAGATCAGCCCCCAGCCAGCCGCGTGTGGGATCACGCGTCGGCTAGGGGCAGCTGCACGTGGGCTACACGCGCTGCCCGTGGCGGCGGGTTCGCCGAATGCTGTGGCGGGCGGTCTGCATCTGGACCTGCTCAATTTAGCTATGGTGCTGGTTCAGGTCGTGGTCGTCCTCATTGCACATGGTGTAGTCGTCCGAGCCATTATGCTGCGGCGTGTTACAAAATTCTTGCGCAAATTTATCGCCCATACTCCACTCATTTAGCAGAAAATTTTCAGGCATCCTTGCAGTTAGACCCTTTCGCCCACACTTCAGACTGGTTCATTGATTCCGGGGCAACTAGTCACATGGCGTATTCGGCTTCTGGCCTTGACAATGTTACTCCTTACTCCTGTAAATCTCGTGTTTCTGTTGGTAATGGTGCTTCCATTCAGATTTCTCATATTGGTGATTCTCGGGTTTCTGATTCTTTTAAATTGTTTGATGTTTTGGTTGTGCCTGGAATTACAAAGAATTTACTGTCCATTAGTAAATTGACCAAGGATATGAATGTATTTGTTACTTTTGATGATTGAAACTTTGTGATTCAGAACAAAGTTACAAGGCAGTCGTGGGCAGGGGCCACAATGATGGAGGAATGTACGGTTTGGACAGAGGTGATGCAACACTTGTTTCCTTTTTGCAGCAAAATGAAGGACGGGCATCTTACAAGTTGTGGCATGCTAGGTTGGAACATGTGCCAGCCGAGGTCATTTCCAGCTTAAAGAAGTCCGACTTACTTTCGATTTCATCCTTGTTACCTAAACAACACCTTTGTACTCCTTGTGTTATGGCAAAGGGATAGTGGATAGCTTTTGTTGAGAATTCTAAACGTGTTGCACATGTGCTTGACTTGGTACACTGTGACTTATGAGGCGCCTCCCCGGTTTTATCTGATAATGGGTTTGCTTATTATGCCTTGTTTGTGGATGATTTCTCGCGATCTATTTGGATTTTTCCTCTTCGTTGTAAATATGAGTTTTTGGATGCCTACTTTCAGTTTGAGGCACTCGTCGAGAATCAATTTACGTCCAAAATCATGGTTTTTCAGAGTGATGGTGGCACAGAATTCTTAAGCACGCGACTGCAGTCTCATTTTGCCTCAAAAGGCATTCACCATAAGATGTCGTGTCCATATACACCAGAACAAAGCGGTCGAGCTGAGCGTTAGCACAGAAATGTTGCGGAAATGAGCCTTATGCTACTCTTTCACTCGCATCTTCCGTTATCCAAGTGGGATGATGCCTTTGCCACTGTCTTTTATACTATCAACCAGTTACCTACTCCAGGCTTGCAGGGTGCATCTTCCTACAGACTTCTCTATCAGCGAGATCTGATATACTCCAACTTTCATCCATTTGGATGTAGAGTATTTCCTTATATTCATCCTATGGTGGATCATAAGCTATCTCCCAGGAGCATTCCATGTGTTTTTATCGGTTACAGTTGATTACAAGGGTTTTCGATGTCTTTACCCTTCCACTGGCAAGGTTTATGTCATCTGTCATGCTCGGTTTAACGAGGTCTGCTTTCCCTTTGCTTCAGCTTCAGCTTCGGCTACTGGAGCTTCCATGGCGACTCTGGATATTTCTGCTTTTCTGGATGCTAATGGTAGCTCTGGTGCATTATATTCAACGCTTGCTATACCCATCTCTGCTCCTTGTTCTATCTGCCCCATTGACACTGAAGCATCAGTTCTCGCTCAGCCTGTCCAGCCCGCTCGACCAGTCTTGCTTAGGGTTTCCTTGGTCGAGTCCTCCCCAGTTACATCCGATGACTCTTCACCTGTGTCGTATACGGCTTCTTCTCCTCCGATGTCACCTCCTAGGACCCGTGACCATCAGATGCCCACCAAGTCCACGACAAGGGCTATTCAGCGTCGGGATTACTCAGATATTATTGCTCATGACCTTCTTGATGCCTTACTTGCTTAGTCCGAATCCACCGACTATTGCGCAGCTCTCAAGGATCCTTCCTGGGTTGCTTCTATGGATGATGATATTGCAGCTTTTAGAGGACAACATACTTGGGATCTTGTTCCCCGGTCATCGGGTGTTAATGTTGTTGGTTCTAAGTGGGTCTATCGGCTGAAGTATCGACCAGGTGGTTATGTGGATCGTCATAAAGCCTGGCTAGTCACACAAGGGTTTTCTCAGATTCTATGGTTCGATTTTGATCACACTTTCAGCCATGTTGTCAAATCCTCCATGGTTCGAACAGTCCTTGTCATTTCCACGATGCGCTCTTGGCCTCTTCATCAGTTAGACATCAAGAATTCTTTCCTTAATGGCGTACTTATTGCTCCTATCTACATTCAGATTATGTTTGTCGCCTGCGTAAGGTCATTTATGGTCTAAAGCAGGCACCTCGAGCCTGGTTTCAGAGATTGAGCACACATATATATCCCAACTTGGGTTTCGGTGCAGTGTCACAGACACTTCTCTGTTTGTTCTTGCTCATGGTTCATCCTTGTTTTATTTTCTGGTTTATGTTGATGACATAATCTTTACCGGAAATGACTTGACACTTATTCGGCGGTTTATTGATCGGATGCATCAGGAGTTTGCTATCAAGGATCTAGGGTCCCTTCATTATTTTCTCGGCTTGGAGGTATCATCCACCTTATCTGGTTTGTTTTTGGGACAAACAAAGTACGCCAGAGATATTCTCACTTGTGCTCAGATGTCCGATGCTGCTTCAATGTCTACTCCATTTGTCCCAGGCTCCCTGTTTTATAGCTCTTCCAGTCCACCCTTTCGGGATCCGACTTTATACCGTTCTTTGGTGGGCACTCTCCAGTACCTGACCATCACTCATCCTGATCTGGCATTTGCGGTAACACCGTTAGTCAGTTTCTACAGGATCCGCGTGATGATCATTTTGCAGCTGTTACTCAAATTCTTCGTTATGTTCGAGGAACACTTCATTTTGATCTCACTTTTCGCTCATCTAGTACTCCGGAGGTATTGGGTTACTCTGATGTTGACTGTGCTCGATGTTTAGAGACTCGCTGGTCTACGTATGGCTATGATGTGTTTCTTGGTGGCAATTTGATTTCTTGGAGTGCCAAGAAACAGCCCACGGTCTCCCGCTCCAGCACTGAGTTTGCGTATCGAGCCCTTGCCAACACCGTTCCTGAGGTCGTCTGGTTGGCTCACCTTCTTCGTGATCTTCGTGTTCCACTTTCTGCTATCCACTACTGTTATGTGACAACAGTAGTGCTATTTTCTTGGCACAAAATCTTGTTGCTCACAAGAGAGTGAAGCACATCGACATTGATTATCATTTTGTCCGAGAGTTGGTCACTTCTGGGAAGCTGCGTGTCACCCATGTCTCCACTGCTCTTCAGATTGTTGACATTTTCACCAAGGGCCTTTCCCGTCCTTTGTTCGAGTTCTTCAGATCCAAGCATTGCATCGCTGAGCATCCGACGCTTCGCTTGAAGGGGGTGTTAGAGTAAATTACGTTTCTGATTAGATTTGATTGATTCTAGATAGACATGTTGACTAAGCTATAGTTTTACTAGCACTAGTTTACTTCATACTCTCTATTTATTTCAGTCAAGAACACAAACTTCATTACGGGAAAATACATTCTTTCATGGTGAATCTAATTTCGTGTACTTAATTATTGTACAGGAAAGAGCTATACAAGAGCAAAACAACATGCTTGCTAAGAAGGTCTGAACATATGCATACTATGATGATAACGTCATAATTCCTGATTATTAACTTTTTGAATATTAAAGTATCACGTGCTCGACTTGAAAATTCTTATTTGTAATACTACAAACAGTGTACGAATATGACTCTTCTAATGGAACATAAAGTATTATTTTTCGCGTATCTACGATGAAATTCTCGGGTTATGGCGTACTTGTACATGATCTTCTTAAAAAATAGCTGAAATTATTTGCCATTATTACTTGTAGATAAAGGAGAAGGAAAAGATCATGTCAACGCAGCAGCAGCAAGCACAATGGGAGCACCAAAGTGTTGCCTCAAACTCTGCTGCTTTCCTCTTCCCTCCAGCTCTCCCTCCTTGCCCAAATTTCGGGTAATTTTCGCGACACCTCAAATTTTCTTTCATCACCCTTGAACTCTAGTTACAATTTCTTAAAGTGCATGCTTAGAAATATAGGTTAAATCCTTTCAATTGTCGCGGTGTTGAGTTGGTTTTTTCATTTGAATCTTATTTTTGGGGAAAAAAAGAGTTGAGTCATTAATTAATAGCCAACACATCCATAAGAATCTTCGTCTTTTTATATGAAAATCATGAACCTTATTTTAACAATGTACAGTATAAGTTAACAAACTATTTCACTACACTAAAACAGTACCACAAAGAGCTCATGTGGATGATTTTATCGTGTTTTTCGCAGTTTCGCTGATATATCTACGTGTTTTTTATGAATGTGAAAAAAATTATAGTGGCGAAATCGGAGAAGAAGATGAAGAAGAAGCAAGGAGGAATGAACTAGACCTTACCCTATACCATTTTGGGTGCTTTGCTGCATAATATTGCTTGCTGCATATAATGATGACTGTAATGAGATTGATTGCAAGTTTGTAACATTACTAATTTGGTTGTGTATTTTGATCAAATCATCACGGGTAAGTTTGCTTGTGAAACTCTTTTATATATATTGTCCCGTTTGTAAAAGCACCTCTATGTGAAGGTTAAAACAATATCTTAATGACTTCTTTTTTAATATTTATAAATGCTTGGTTTTCTTTATTTACTGAAATTACTAGGGTTATAGTGAAGTACAGATCGAGCTAGTTCATGC
>JAULKM010000013.1:4476059-4489792 GCA_032355605.1 Rubia tinctorum
TAAAGTTATCGTTGGTCAAACATGGTCTGAGAAAGTTGACCAAAAAGTGTGCAGCTTGAACTGGGACAGAGGGAGTATTATAGTCCTAGCTAGTTAGATGTTTTTCACAAGAACTTGCTACTTACCAACCCTTTCCAATGATTACGTATTGGTGGAATTAGATAGCAATATGCCAATAATATTCAAGTTGATCAGGATTAAACACATCAATAATAAAATTAAATCAAGAACAATCAAGAACACACAAGAATCAATTATAATCAATATAAAAACAAAACATATCTAAAATAATAACTAAATTAAAACAACCGAACCCGTTTCGAACGCAAGGTTGCGCATGAATCTCAAAAGAATATTATTGTTCCCAAGTAAGCACACTTTGATCACCAATATCAATTCCAAAAGAAATCTGCAGCTCTTGTGTAAGAAACGAAAACTAAACCTAGACTAATATTACTAAACTACTCTACGTCTGTATGTCTGTGTCTCCGTGTATATATACACGGTTAAAATAACCGAAGCCAAATCAATTTCGGGTTCTATTTCCGATCCAAAAGAAATCAAAATATATTCTAACTCTAATTAAATAATTCCTAAAAATAAGGAATTTCAATTGGAAAGAGATAATATAATTCTTATCAATATAGGAGGTGAATATCTTTATTTCTTCAAATCCAAATCTCTTCAATATTTCACTTTACACCCCATAACTTCAGTAATTCTGCTTTTGCCTCTCTTTGTTCATCCCTGGAATAATGTCTTATAAAATAAGTACATTTTCCATTGGAGCACATCGCCTCACTAAAAACCTTAACCTGGAAAACACAATGGGAAAAACCGTTGGTTAAGGGAAAAAGAGTGCAATGTATAGTTCCCTCTCAATTTTTCACAATCCATGAATTCCTGCACCAAAAACACCTAAAGTGCAAATTATATCTAAATAAAATCATAATAATCCCACAAAATATGAACACAATACATAGCACATCACGCGAAGTGGCCGCTGAGAGATTCAGATGTAGTTTGCACACCATCAACTACATATGGTCAAGGGCTCGAATCCAACTAGCTTTGGGGGTTTCTCTTGACTTGCGTTCAAGAAAGTTTGGGCACACTGGCTACAAAAAAATCCACATCGACCTTGAAGCATTGAAAGCACTACCTGCACATACAAGGCGAACTGTTAGAGGAACTAGCATTAGATTAGGAGTTGGGAAGAGCAATGTTCAACGAGCTGTAGCATCAAGAGTCATAAAGAGTCACACAAACAGCATAAGGCCAACTTTGACAAACAATAACAAGGTAACCCGACTCAAGTTCTATTTAAACAAACTGGATGACCAACTCAGATTTCACCCTGTGGACACAACGGTACACATAGATGAGAAGTGGTTTTACATGTCAAAACTAATTGTGCATTACCTTTTAGCCTCAGATAAAATAGAGCCTCACAGAACCTGTAAACACAGGTCTCATATACCTAAACTCATGTTTATGCGTGTCGTAAGCAGACCATTATATGGTACAAATGGCGAGTTACTTTTTATGGCAAGTTTGGTGTATTCCCTTTCATTGAAAATGTACTAGAAAAAAAAAGCAAAACAGACCTGCTGGTACAATCAGGATAAAACCAGTGGAGAAGATAACAGAGATGTCACAAGGACAAAGATAATTTCTGAAATCATTCTTGCAATTAAGGCTAAGTGGCCTCACGAGCAAATATATTTTCATTCAGCAGGACAATTGTAAAGCACATATCAACAATTAGGATCCAAAATTCATAGTGGTGGGTGACTCAACTGGAACATTAACTTGGTTAGTCAGCCCTCAAATTCTCCCAATTTAAATATATTAGATCTCGGGTTTTTCAACAGCATTTAGTCCCTTCAACATGAAACACCAACTACAACAGTAGATGAACTACTACAAGCAGTGTCTAATGCATATGATCGGGAAGATGTAACAATAATCAACAAAGTATTTCTAAAACATCAAGCATCAATGATCGAGATAATCAAAATGAAAGGCTGCAACAACTACAAAATGACACATATGTTGAAAGATGCACTATCCCGGGTTGGGTAGCAACCAAGAATGGTGAGTGTAGATGAATCTGATGTGAGGGATGCGATGCAACATTTAATGAGTATTCAATATAAAAGTGAAGTGGAGGTATTGATGCATTTCCTGGGGTATGTCGGGTAATCAAGGTATGGAAGTAGATAGGTTTTGAAGGGGTTAGGCTAGTGGTAATATTTTGAGTGTTCATAAACTTGTTCGTTTTAGTTTGAAAAACAAGTTTATTGTGTAATCCCTTATCAATCAATGCAATTTTCATTTCAAGTTCTTATGTATAAGTCATCCAGCTGCAACAGACACCGCAGGGTTGCTCATAATAAGGCAATACATGTAAACACGTTATATGAATAAAGATGAAACTGGAATGGGAGTGCACATGTATCACACACTTTGTGAGTGCACATTAAGACTCTTCCTCATTCAGTTAACAAATATGAAACCTGTTTTGTTCGGACCATGACCAAAATTTTAGACCAACGTTGAAGACCAGCAACATATAAGACCATCATATATGAACAACATATAAGACCAGCACTGAGGATCAGGAACATATAAGACTAACGTTAAGAGGCAATCGGATTACCAGCATCACATAATAGACCAGCAACACATTTTAAGACCAACATCATATTATAAGACCAACAACTAGGCATAGACCGTTGAAGGCATAGATATCAAAAGCAAACACAGTATAAAAACCAGCATACACTTATCATTAAAATTTATAGCACACAAGACAGACATAATCCATAAAATAGATCACATGAAGCACAAACATTAACAAGTATAAACAGCCAACAAGAAGTGGCTCGAAAGCAAACATTAACAAACACAGTGGCTAGAATAAAAAAACTGATCCAAAAAGACACTCCTCTGTACAGAATTACATCATCTGAACACAAAAAGGGGAAGATAGTTACAATTTTTTTTTCTTTTTTCGTATATGCAAAAAAGGTTTAATACAGTCAGTACTCAAAACCAGAGTAAAATTGAACATATTTTTTTTAAAAAAATGAGTCAAGAATCATCATCCTTGTTAAAAATTACCCTTAGCCTTTTCTGAGTAAGAAAAATAACTCATGCCCACATAAGTTGAATTCTCGTTTTACCCCTTTTCAAGTTATGAGGTAACGGTGTTTTCATCATTTTAGGTTCGGTCAACACCCAAATTATAAATATTAGAGTAATTTCGTGATAGCTAGAGATTACCCAATGTTATGAGACTGTGTCAGTGGTCCCCGTTGTGGTTTTTTAACATGTAGGATGTCATTGATGGTGAGATCGTAGTGGTTCCAACTCCTGTGGTGGTGGTTTGTTGGTGGTGCAACGTTTAAGTATTTTCGGAAGGGCGTCCATACTTATTCAAATGGATGAAGTTCATATTCCACTGGACTTAAAATAGATTCAATGCTTTCTCTTATTTTAGTCATAGAGTAGGATGTTTATATGTGATTTGGTTGATTGTATGTAATCTTTGGTAAAAAAAACTAAAAATTCAATATTCAACTAAATAAACTAGCATATGAGTAATTGTAATATTCAGCATCTTTGAGTTTTTTTATAAAAAAACTAAATAAACTAGTATTAAGCATGTACTTTTTTATCTGATTTGTACTAAACTAAACTAAATTAAAATAATTTGAACTAAAACTAAGTATAATGAAAAATAAGAAGAAGTTATAATTTATTAAATTAGGTGAAGTGTTAGTCGGTTGAAAATAAGAATGTATAAATAAATTACCATCCGTAACTCATAAAAATACCCCCTCCGTCCTCACTCTACTTGCATTGCAGGGAGAGGAAGAGGGAGTTTATTTTTGCTTTTGAGCTGGCACTGGCAGTGGGGCTAGCCCTTTTTTTAATCCTTGGGGTTTACTTTTTGGGGCAGATTTAGGGGATAATTTTGGGCCCCTGGAACAGTACTAAACCCAGTAATTCACCACAATCAGCATATTATATATACATGGAGTCCAATCCAAGGAACCTGCTCAAAGAAATGTGACAAGATCATAATAAAAATACCACCAACAGCTGGGATCGAACTCCAAGACCCTACATCTTCATGACAACCACGTTCTTCATAGCCCACGGAACCAAAACAAAATCTATAATCAGAGAAACCAAAGCTTCACAACATGATGAAACGGCTAAAAGCAGTGCAAACAAAAGTAAAAGAAAGCTCCGGGCAGGCCCCCGGTCATCATGAACGCCATTTTTCCTGTTCACAGAGCTTCTTATATAAGCTCCATTTTTCGACACGATTGATTAGATAGGTGTGGTAATGGGTCGAATCGGGGCGGCTATGCCGGGTTTTTGCTTGAACCGGATTCGGTCTCCGGTTAATGTACAGTCCAAGAACCATTCAGAATCAGCTTCAAAGACTAGCGGAGAAGGGCAAAAGAAAATTGATCGGAATTTCGAGGAGGCGGCGGAGAAAAAGCCGGGGGCGGGTGGCGGTGGCTGGAAAATCATGGTGGTTGTGGATACTAGCCCGGAGGCGAAGAATGCGATACAATGGGCGTTAACTCACTCTATACAAAGCCATGATTTGCTGATTCTTCTCTATGTTACCAAGGTTTCTAATACTTCAGGTAGCATGCATATAACATTATTCAGTTTTAATCTGCACAGAAATTTTTTTCAATATAATTAGTCAAACTCTGACTATATATTTGAGTAGACATATAATTAACAATATCATTGTATATATCGGATATTAACTTTATATATGCGGTTATCACATGTACGTAGTTACATATATTAACGGTAAAACATGTTTATTGACTACCGTAAAAAAATTGCGCGAGAAAGGGAGTACCTAATTCTTGCTCTTCCTTTTCTTGGACAAAAAACATGGGTTAATATTATTGTCATTGATATATATAATGGGAAATTGCAGATGGTGGTGATCATGAATCTAAGAAAGAGATGAGTCCAAGAGTTTCTAAGTTTATATCTTGCATGAAGATGATGTGCCAGCAGAAGAGACCTGAGGTTTGTTATAATTAATTTCTTTAGCTTCTGGGTTATTATTCTTTTTATGATGACTATTATCTTTGTCAAACAAATAATAATCCTTTAATGCATTTAATTTAATAATTTTGAAATCGGAAAATTATAATGTTTAACCAATTCCTTCAACCCTTTAGATTTTTAAAATAATATTAACCCTAATCTTTATTATTAGGTATTCAGTGCGCAATATCTCAAAAATAAGTTCGGTTTAGGGGTTAGACTTTAGAAAAGATGATCTTTTCTAAACTTATTGAATAACCATCGTAATTTTTAACTGAAAATATTAGTTTTTCAGTTAACTTATTTACTGACGCATGTTAGATAAAAATAGAAGTTTGTGAAGCAAGAGGAAAAGAGAGAGGTCCAACAATAGTAGAAGAAGCAAAAAGGCAAGAAGTAGCTCTCCTTGTTCTAGGCCAAAAAAAGCGTTTTACTACAACGTGGAGACTCATAATGATGTGGGCATCAAGGGGGCAAAATAGTAATAACAACAACACAAAGAAGAGCGCAGCCAGTATTGGCGGCGGCTGCGGCGGAGGAGTGATGGAGTACTGCATCCAAAATGCTGGTTGCATGGCCATTGCGGTGAGAAGAAAAAGCAAGAAAGTTGGAGGGTATTTAATTACCACTAAGAGACAGAAAGATTTCTGGCTTTTGGCTTGATCTATGACATGAATATTTTTCATCAAGATTGATCTTCCAATTTTATCATGATACAAAATGTTGTTTAAATTATGAAATGAATGTATTTGTGGATATTTTTAAGATATGTGTAATTACATCACTTTGTCTTTTTTTTTTAAGATTACATACAAACAACCAAATTGCATTGCATATTAACATCATAATATATACCTAATTAGAAACCACCATCATTGAATCTATTGAATCCCAGTGGGGTCTGAAACTCTATCAATTTGAATAGTTAGGGACGTCCTCATGAGAACCTAAAACTCCATCCATTTGAATAGCTGAGAGACGCCCTCCTGAGAACACTCAAATGTTGCACCAACAACAAACCGTTGTCATCGAAACCGGAACCAGTACGCTCTCACCATCATCGACAATCTGGGAAACCACAGCGGGGACCACTGCCACAGTCTCATGATGCTGGGTAATCTCTATCAAGAAATTCCTCTAATATTCACAATTCTTGATGGACGTGTATTTTGAATCTTGAACCTCTCAAATATAGAGAGTGTGATTTGCCACTAAATAAAACCCACTTCACACCTCACTTTGCCACTTGCTTGCGTAACAATAGCTTTAAAAGAAAGATGGATGTCTTGATTAGTGTTTTTTACTTAATTAGTTGGCGGATTCTAAATTATAATAGGAGCGGAAGTGGAAAGAGGGGTGATTTATTAATAGACAATCGTACAAGTATGCGGGAGCGGATTCAGACGGACTTTTTAAAGAGGCGTGGCGAAAGAATGATCCTTCATAATTTTGCATATTTTATCCTTTAATGATTGTGGGTATGTCAAGACGAAATAAAAATGCAAAAGAAAAAGAATAGAATTCTTAAAATTTTATGATAGAATATAAAAGAAATATACAAAAAAAAATTGAACGATCATTCATATTCTATCACAAAAAATTTAAAAATCAATTAGTCAACTACGTCTATATTGATTAAAACTAATTTTGTTTTTCATAATCCATCAAAAAATTCGATTGTACGTACATGAACTCCCTTCCCTATTCTGATTTGCCATTTTCGTCCTGCTTGTGTGACATATTCAATTTAGAACTACGATCTATCTCTTAAAAATGGAGAGTATCCTTTCATTTCAAAAGAAAATTTTACCGAATGAAATCAAGAAAATACCAAAATTAAATCAAATTGATATGAGCATTTTGAAACATTCTTTTTAGAAATATGATAATCTTAATATTCCTCATCCTAACTAAAGTTTTTGAAATAGTTGGGGATCAAATTTTATGAAAATAATAACACGACACTCAGTGTGACTATGAGCTATTGAGTTGTAAGGGATAACATTGGCAGGGCCAGTTCTGTGAGCGGGTGAGGCTAGGCGATCGACCAGCGGCCCAGAACCCCAATATTTTTAGGAACCCCAAAATACATACATACATAAATACACACATATATGTATGTATTTATATGTATAGGCAAATTCTTGAAAAGACCGTTTTCCATATATTTATGGAAAATCATAATTTAATTAGAATAATAAAATGTAAAAAGTATTAGTTGCAATATTAAAATTTTATTATGCAACGTGTAGTATTTATAAAGTTTATAAACCGTTTCATGCAACCCGAAAATTTTATCTTCATTTATTCTAATTTGCACTTTAAACCTTCGTCTTTCCATGACTTATGGAAAGACCGTCTTTCAAGAGACAGACTCATACGTATATATATATTAAATTATTTAAAATTTTATTTTATTTATTATAAGAGCCCAAAAGTTAGAATTCAGCCCAATAGTTAGCTATGGAATTGAAAATAAACTTTGCAGCAATTAAAGTAAGTGAAAAAGTAAAACGAAAGTAATGAAAGTTGTATAATCTAATTAGAATGTAATCATGGGAGTAATAAAAAATAAATAAAAATGAGCTTTTTGAAGATTTCAATCTGCAATTCAACGTGGTTCCCAAAATCCCAATATTTTTTAATCGTCAGTTATTTCTCCGACCTCATCAAAATTTGCTCTTTACCGTTGGAGGTTATGGGCATAAATAGGTGGGGTTTTTTTTTTCCTGATCTGAACCACATCTGAATTCTGAACATCTTTCTAAGAGTTTAATCTAGGAATTTGTTCTTATTTTTTCCTCAATTTTCACATTCAATCAATCTCAACGTTGATTTTCAAACAAAGTGTGGTGTAAGTTAAAAATTAATAATTTGATGAGATTGAAAGTATTGAAATTTTATTATCAGTGGAAGAATCATTTAAAGTTGATTATTTTAATGTTGTTGTGGACATGGCGATTACTTCTTTGAAATCTAGATTTGATGAATTGAAATCATTTGAAAATATTTTTAGTTTGATTCAAAAATTCTAAAATCATTTGAAAACAATGAGTTGAGAAAACATTGTGATAATGCAAAACCTACTCTTACCATAATGACTTATCTGATGTTGAGTTAGATGATTTATTTACTGAACTAAAAATATTGCAATCAACTTTGCCAAGTTAGACGTTGCCTGCAATTGAAATCCTTGAATTTGTTAAAAGTGTAGATTGTTATCCCAATGTTACTATTGCATATAGAATTTTGTGGACAATGTCTATTACCGTAGCATCAGCTGAGAGGAGTTTTTCAAAGTTAAAGTTGCCAAAAACATATTTGAGATCGACGATGTTACAAAAAAGATTGAATGGACTTGCAATGTTGTGCATAGAGAGTGAAATTTTAGAGAATTTACAAATAGATAGCATTATAGATGACTTTGCAAATACAAATGCAAGTAGAACTCATTTTTTGTAATTGTTTTAGGGTTTACCAAAATATTACGTTACGTTTATATTTTATATAAATGTCCATTTTTTAAAATTTTGCCCGGGGCCTCATTTTTGTCAAAACCGACCCTGAACATTGGAAAATTCAACACCAAACTAATGTCGAGTTTAAACTTAAACCAGTGCTCAACCACCACCTTCCCTCTACCACCTTACTCTGCCTGAAGTCACCTTCGTCGTCACCCGTGACAACCTTAGATAAAGACCAAACTAATCTTGAGTTTAAACTTAATCTAGTGCTCAACCACCACCTTCCCTCAAGAGCCTTGCTCTGTCTCACGTCACTTTCGTCATCATTCTGTTACAACCTTGAATAAAGACCTTTCTAATTTTCATTAAATGATTCGAGTATTGTCATGTGAACACTATATATATTAGTGATTGTCGCTTACATCTAGAGTGAATGTGTGAAATGCGAGAAATGCGAGAAATGCTCTATACTTGTCTGATTTTGACTAAATTGAGGGCTGATTTGCATTGATTTGAGGATGATTTTAACCAAGTTATTTGAAAGGTGTGATAGTGTCAAGTGTTTTATGCAGGACCCTTTGTTATTGGTAAGGTAAGGTTTGTTTATAGATCAAGAAATCAAGGATTGGCATGTTGAGTTTGCTTGTTTGTTTGAGTCAGAAGCTGTACTTTTTACTTTAAATGTTATAATTTTAAATATATATATATAAGTATTGTATTTTAAAAACTAAAACAAGTAATAATGTGTATTTGAATGGGAAAATGTAAAAAAATATTTTTACATTTCTAAATTTATTATGTAATTTAACAAATACAATGTATAAGGTAAAAATACGTGGACTGTCTATAAACGTATGGGCATACCGTTTGTCAGGAGACCCACCCACCCACTTATTTATATCTCCCCTTTTCGCTTGTCTAAATTATTCCTCCTCCAGCAAGATGAATTTCGTGTTCGTGAATTTGATGGATTTAACATGAATTTTGTTTTTTAATAAGAAAGGGCCGGGTAGTAATGGGTTGTATGAATTTTTTGTTTTTTCTTTGGCCTTCGGTTTGTTAGTTCTTTAATTTCAATATAACTTAAAATATTACATGTTACTGTTAAGTCTGTTACATAATTACTTCAAACTGAAAATTAATGCATGGAGTAAATCATCAAGTTAAATTATCATTATAATTATTACTCTCATATGATTATGATTACACCCACTTTTATCGTTCACGATTATCGAAGGACCAAACAAAGGAACTTGGTTAAACAACATTTCCTTTTTATTATTATCAAATTTAATCGCTTCAATTTATATCAAATATGGCCAAACATATGAATTATGTTATGGCCTTTTACCTTTCACTACTTCCCTAATGGGGGATATGTGTGCAGTCGCCAGCGGTAAATTGTTGATGCCAGTCATTTATTCTTCCATCTGCTTTTTAATCTCTAGCCAAAAGGTAAATTTTACCTAACTAATATCCTAATTGGACTTTTAATTGCATCTATCATTCCGTAAATTGTGACTATTTATCAACCAAACACAAGATGGATCCACGTTTTGTTTGGTAACAACAATGATTCCATTTGTAAAATAACAATGATTCCCAAATGGTAAATTTGAACTTTTGGACTGAATTGTTATTTTTTACTCAATTCGATCAAATTCAAAATTTTATATATTTTCTAAAATATTAAAATTATAAATAAATGAATGAACTTCAAATTAAAATATGATCCAAAATTCATCTATTTATTTTCTTAATTTTAATCGCATCAAATTAAATGGATCAGATCAAATTGAATCGGTCAAACTGAATCGAGCAATTTGTATATCATTACTGATGATTTGTGTTCATCTACTAGTGAAAAAAGAGGGCGCGATCGTTATTTAAAAGCTTCACGTGTGACTCTGCCTTCACTCCACTACTCTTTCCGCTCAATTAAAATTGAACATTTTTTTAAGTTCTACCAAAGTATTCATTGTCAAATTTTGCAGGAAGAAAAACTAATAATCGAACCCCAAATTCGTAGCATTAACAACATATAACCCACATTCAAAAACTCACCCCCACTATAGCGGAGCTGCCCCACAACAACAACCGTCGCCGACGTCCCCAAAGCTGTTGGAAAACCAACCACCACCCCAAACAATATCCCTACCCAACATATTCACTCACTACCTCCACTCGATGTCAATGAACTGCTTAAGAAACACCTCCATTCTCCAATCACCCGCAACATCCTTTGCTACCAAGAAACACCACCATTCTTTATTGTATCTGTTGTCCCGCTATCTTCCTTCATACTCAAAATTTGCAACAATATGTGTACACGATGGTATAGATCTTTGGTAGGCACGCGACACGACACGTGACCCACGTCAAAATTTTGTTGAATTGCGTATCGATAAACAAATTGGAGATGGGATATGAAAACAATGGGAACGAATGATTATGAATTAATAAATGCTTATTTGTTTTAAGAGACAATAAACAACTATTCATTTAACGATACTTGGAATCTTTTCAATTCATTAAATCTGGACATATTTCTGTGAATGTCTTCTTCCCACCCTGTTTATATTCCTTAAAACAATGTCTTTCTCCCCTGCGTTGCACTCTAAAAGTCATTTTAGGATTCTTTATTAAAGTTTCTTAGGAAAGATAAAGTATCGTGAAAGACCGTCTTTCCATATATCTATGGAAAGATCGTCTTTCCACATATATATGTAAAGACGAGTTGAATTAGAATTATAAAAATGTAAAATGTTTTAGTTACAATATTAAAAAATCATTATGCAACGTGCAATAATTATAAGTTTATGATCCTATTAATGCAACTTGAAAATTTTATATTGACTTGTTCTAATTTGCATTTTAAACATTAATTTTTCCATAACTTGTGAAAATACTGTTTTCAAGAGACTGACTCTTTAGAAAATTCAATTAATTATATGAAAAAAGAAGAAAAAAAATGGCCACGAGCCCATGAATATTCAACCCATAGAAACAAAACAAACAGCCCAACAACAATCAGAGCCCAAAAACAATTGGAGCCTAACCCGCTGCACCCAATTCAACCCAGATTCCATCTTCTTCTACTTTCCCTCCTTTTCGCAGGCTTCAGAGTAAGTAATGTTTCTTCCCCTTAAACCCTAAACCCTGATTCTATTCACAGGTTTTATCACTACACTTGTTATCTTCTGCGTTCAAACTGATTGCAGAAGAAATCATGGGGAAAAAACCCAGCTCAGGAAGCTCGAAACCCAAGAAAAACAAGAAAGGCAGCAAAAAATCGGGCCCAGATGCCGTAGCAATGAAGCTCAAAGCCGCGAAACCGAACCCTTTCGAGACAATTTGGTCCCGGAGAAAGTTCGATATCCTCGGCCAAAAGCGCAAGGGCGAAGAACGCCGCCTCGGGCTCTCCCGCTCACTCGCCTTAGAGAAGGTGAGTTTGATTCAGTTTTTAAAAATGAGCTAATTTTATCGTTTGATGGATTCTGATGGGGTTTTTGGTGATATGAAATGCAGAGGAAGAAGACATTGTTGAAGGAATATGAACAGAGTGGGAAGTCCTCTGTTTTCTTGGATAAGCGTATTGGGGAGCAAAACGAGGTTCTTGAGGAGTTTGACAAGGGAATTCTACGGTCTCAGCGTGAAAGGCAGGTTAGTTTTGTAATTAGAATGCTTTATCTGAGAAGTTTGATGTATTTTTGTGATGCAGTGATGTTTTCAAGGTTGTTCTGTGATAGAATTTTTTTTACCGTGTGTGATATAGCTGAAATTGAGCAAGAAATCAAAGTATAATTTATCGGATGGAGAAGAGGATGAGCTGGAGATTCAGGAGGGTTTCTTTCCTGAAAGGGATGATTTTGAAGAGGACATCCGTTTTGATGAGGAAGATGAGGGTGGGGCGACTGGGAGTGGAAGTAAGTGTATCGCTCTATGAAATGCTGCATCAAAATGTCTACTATATATATATATATTTTACGTTATGGTTCTGCTTGCTGTTTTTCTTCTCTTTGTCTATGATTGTGCATATTGTGTAACCTTTTTTCACTGGATTAGGATAAGAAGTGCCGTTTCTAGGTTGAGGTTACAACAAGAGTATATTTTACTAGTTCTTTTACTCCTGCAAATGGCCCCTAAATGTGATCCAGGCATCAGAAGTTATTTAGCATCATTGCTCGAACCCCAATGTTTATTGGCTGAATCATTGTCAAATTAGTGACTTCAATTAGTCTTAAGAACAGCCAAATCAATCATAAGAACTCACCAGATTAAAACTTCAAGGAAGCAAGTATTTCAGTAAACCTAAACAATAGGATAATGTTTGACACTCTGAAAAAAGGATCTCATGTGCAATAGCTTCTCTTCCTTTTAATCTATTTTTCTGCACATGTTGCCTTCCGAAAAACAGTGATAAGAGGAAACTTTCTCTGTAATCAGTTTAACTAGTTTATTGACCTTGCAAGAATCATGACTGTTAACCACGTCAGCACATTTAAGTCTCCCAACTTTTGAGTCCAGATCCTACATAGCATAACTTTAATAGACTTTCATTGGAAATATTTCAGTGTGAGGTCATTGGCTCTATATGTCTCTTACACACTTATATAACTTTTTGTTCTTGGAGTGGAGACTTTAATACTCTAAAACTGATTCTTTTCCTGCCAGAGAAGTCAGCTTTTTCCGGATGGCCCAACCATTCCAACGATGAGGATTCTGAGCAAGCTGGACACGAGACTGTGAGATTCTTGTCATATTTCATAGATATTGGTTGCTTCTTTTTTATATATGTTCTGCAATGTTCATTTCGGTTTATCCCTGCTACAATGCACGTGTCCATGCGTTGGATCTTTGTTATGGGTTTTCTGCTCTCGAGAGTAGATCTGCTATGTTGAGTTAAACCTGTACTTGTTAGGTCAATGTGTAGTCATTATGGAGCGACCTTTTTCACATTTTAGTAGATCTCCTGCTCTAGCTTCTTTCCTTATGGAAAATGTTTCTCCTTTGTTGTTGTGACCCATGTGCAAAATGGTCTGAATGATTTTTCTAATGCTGCTGATAGATGTCCTCGTTTTTTGCTATTGCAGAGACTGAAAAGCAAGAAAGAGGTGATGGAGGAAGTCATGGCCAAAAGTAAATTCTTCAAGGTTGTAATGGGGTTTAGTGTGG
>JAULKM010000013.1:4493886-4507546 GCA_032355605.1 Rubia tinctorum
CACCCCATGAGCGGTGGCCGCGAAAGGGACTTTCTTGGGGACCGGCGGTGGCTGTGACAGTGACGGAGTGGATGAGCTGTGTTTTCTGCAGAGAGTGGAGGAGGGCGTAATGGAGAATAATGGGAACTTGGAGGGCAGTTGTGTCTTTCTGAGGATGTTCGTGGTGGTTGAGAGGCGGAATGCGGTGGCGATGGTGGCGGAGGAAGGCATGAAGGCCGCGGGATGTTTTTTCAGAGCTGAGTAGGGCCAACTTATTTATTTGTGGATTTGCCTTGGTATTTTGTTTTAATTCCTCTTTTGCGCCTTAGACTTTGTTGGAGTTCCAATTTGATTCCTCAATGCCTACTTTTCCTTGTTGGTTGTTTGATTTTGAGAATTTAATTTGATAAATAAGTATTAACTGATGATCTAACATTGATTCACATCAATTTAAATGGTAATACTCTAAATAAAAAATAATTTCACATTCACACATGTTTTCAAACAGGAGCCTTCATGTATCGAAAGCAAGTTCAAAAGTTAAAACCAGGACACTTCAGATCTTGATTGATTCAGATCTTACTGAGAATGATTCTAACACCATGTTGAGGACGAACCATGAAAATCTGCACAGGAGAATGCACATGATTCGGTGAAATCATGAACTTATAGCGCTGCAGAATCATCGAAAGAGCAACCTTAGCTTCAACCATAGCGAAGTTGATCCCCACACAAGTTCTTGGCCCGAATCCAAATGGAGAATATGCTACCAGATTGTTGCTGGTAGCCTTAGTCACCCCTTCGGCAAATCGAACCGGGTTGAAGAGATGAACATCTTCGCCCCATATCTTAGGGTCGTGATGAAGAGCAAGGGGAGAGATGAGAAGAAGTGTTTTTGCCGGTAAAGTTAGACTCTTGAGTTTCACTTTTTGATCAACTTTTCTCATGATTGAAGGCACTGGAGGGTACAGTCTTAAGGCTTCTTGAATGATCATGTTCACCTGTTTCAGAAGCACATTATTGGGACGCTTGTATAAGAACAATTTAATAAGAAGCGTACTAATATATAATAAATTAGAACAGTGTGAAAAATGCACATCCCAGTATATTATATGTTAAAATGTGATCCAATGTAACAACATCTAAGATATGTATAAGTGACTCTAAAGTCTAAAATGTGATCCAATGTAACAATATCTAAGATATGTATAAGTGACTCTAAACTCAAGTATCTCGATATATATATATATATATATAAATAGGACAATAAAAACGACTCAATTTAGAATAATTAGGAATTTTTTAATGATCCAAATTAAAGTGCTCTAATTTAATTGCATAGGCTACTAAAACGAACCTGATATAAAAATAATTAGAATATTGATTTGATTACTTATTGGAACGCTTTTATAGGTCTCTAATAAGTGGCTCAATATCATATCTATCGGGTCGCTTAAAATAGCAACCCCATTATATTAAAAAAAATTACTGGGACTCATGCTTATAGGATGCTTATAAGCGTCCCATAATTAGAACCGTCATAATTAAGGATCTTTCAGGACACATAAACGCATCCTTATTGGCCTTCTGTAGTATTGGATTTACACATGTTTGATGGGAAAATAAGATGTTTGTCTGAGAAAATTAACTTACAATCTTGAGTTTAGGAATGTTATTGCTGTCTTGGCCAAACAGTTCAGTTACTTCTTTCCTTGCCTTTTCTTGCCATTCCTGATGTTGAGCTAACAGAAACATGGTCCAAGATAGCAGAGACGTCGTCGTTTCATGTCCCGCGAAATAGAATGTCTTGCATTCATCTACTATGTCCTCCAATGTTATCTCGTTCGCCAACAGTTTTTCAAGAAAGCTACCTTTCGAGGTTTCATCTTTTTTCTTGATGACACTCCTTATGCAACTCTTTATTCCATGCTCCAGTCCCTCAGCTTCAGTCTGATCGCCGCTTTTCAGAATCCAGCTGCGAAAAACAGGCTCTGACACCATGTTAAATTTCAAGGTTTCACTGGCTTCCATCTTAAAACCAGTTTGTAATAAGTGAGTTGACTCAAGATCGAATATATATTAGTCATTTAGTCGTCAGGAAGCTGATGTTGAAATTTTCTTACCTGATTCCTGGATACCTAATCTTGTGTGCATTTCTGGAAACAATCAGAGTCAGTTTCATTAACATCTCGAATATGTTCTTGCCTTCCATATAACTGCTCCCAAAGGCTGTCCGGGAGATTACTTCTGATGTTAGCATCCTGAATTCGTTGAACACCTCGAGCTCTTGCCCTTCATGGTGCTTCCATCTCGACAGCATAATCTCCGTGCTCGCGATCATTTCCGGTATCATGTTCTGCATTTACAAGTAAAAATCAGTAGGAAATGCTTGGTGAAGTACCTAAATTTACTTGCAGTATCTTACTTACTTTGAGACTTTCAGAGTGGAAAACTTGGTTTGCTAGTTTCCTCATCCTTGCCCACTTTTCGCCTTTTGACGAAGAAAGCCCGTCTCCTAGAAGCAATTTGGCATAGCCTTGAAGATCCATTTTCGGATAATCATCGTTTCTGTTGTTCAGAATCTCTTTGACAAGCTCTGGTTCTGTCACAACCAGCTGAGCCTGAGTTCCATGCCAATTTAGGTATGTTGCTCCTGATTAAGAAGGAAAAAGAGTTAATTTAGATCGTCAAGAATTATGCTTTGATCATTTTTACTCCCTCTGTTCGACATAAAGAGTTGTGTTTATGTAATTAAAACAGGCATAGAAACACGACTCTTCACGCTGAACAGACAGACATAGAAAAACAAACTCTTCATGCGTAACAGACGGGCATAGAAAACACAACTCTTCATGTGGGGAGTATATTTTACACTACCATATTGGTTTTTCCACTGATAAACATCAGGCAAAATTCTGGGAAATATGTTATGAGATGAACCCTCCATTGGCTTGCTAGCTGAAGCTCTTCTCGTCGCGGCGATCTCCTTGGTGTTGCCATGGAGGAAGTTGTAGGAAGGCCCTTTGATTCCTTGGGAGTTCATGAAGTTTTGTACATAGATTGGATTAAACCATACTTTGTTGAGAAATTTAAGGGCTATGAAGAGCAAACATGCAAGAAGAAAGCTTGCAAAGAGGAAACTCATCTTCCAAACTACAACCATATTTTCACAGCCAACTTTAGCTTATCAATATTGTTTTGATATTCTTCAAATGACTAAGGTGTTTGGGGGATTTTAGATGGTGGTGTTTGGTTCATTGAAGCAATTGGAATTGGAACAAGTTTTATAGTGGATCGGAATAGGATTAAAGTAAGCTAAACTGAGTTCAACTGAATTAAACTAAATTGAACTAAAGTGCAGATAAACTCTAGAGAACATGACCAAAACCACAATCTGAACCCTAACGGAGTATGTCTTATTTACACTAACATCCCCTCAAGAATGACTTAAGCTCAGTATCAATATGGTTCGAGAAAGCGAAATCAAAATAATTGCGTCCTACGAATGTGCATTGTATATATTCAGTATATTAAATATATATTTCAATAATACTTACATTTTAATATTTATAGTAATTACAATCAAATTATAATAATACACCATTTCACATGCAAAACTGTACCACTATATATTGTACAAAATACATCTAGGCATGCCCTACTCTCTCTTTTTTGTGGTACCACAGTGATACTAAATTAACTCTTTTTCCTACTAAATTAACTCTGATTGAACCATACCATACTGATCTTGGATTATTTAAAATGAGTTGGTGACATGTACTATAAAAGTTTCAAAGAAATGGCACATCGTCAAATACAAATAGTAAGAAATTAGAAATGTTGCTTTCTTTATTTGTTGGACCAGCTGATGACATGCATATAAAATTAGGTGGTACCGTGGTTCTGATAGAGGAATACTTTGATGATGAATTAATGTATGCTGGAGTTTCCATTTCGTACAATAATGGTGCATTAAAAATGGCACAGAATTAATCATCTATTTGGACCACGGAGAAATTATAGTCAGGAGGGTATATATTTATGAAATCAGTATGCATCAATGCTACGTTTTGATTGATTCAGAAGGGTCCAACGAACTGAAAGAATTTTTTTTTAAAAAAATTTGTATACACTGTACAATTTTATTGTCTTTTGTTTCTTCTAAACTGCTCCGTCCTATTACTTTTGGCTTATTTACTTTTTCACGATCTCCAATGATCATCTTTGACTGTCAATATTTCTAGCCACGTATACAAATTCAGCATAAAAGTTGATATTTAGAAAATAGATGTTAACATGAATCGAACAATATCTCAAGTGATACTTTATCACGTATATAAAAACTTATATTAATGGTCAAAGTTTGCATTGTAATATTTGTTGGATGTGTTTAACCTATGTTCTACACTGAAAATAGAGAGAGCTTTTGTTCACTATGTAAGTGATAGTTTCACTATATTAGTATGAGATATTATGTAGATGGACTAAAAATTAAAAATCATAGGGGTTTTGTCTGGAACAGACTATATCATACTAATATTTTGAAAGTGAAGAGAGCAAATGATCACTATACAAGTGAAGTCTTACCACATTAGTATGATACCTTTTGAGAATGGATCCAATACTCCACATGTCCCATCATAAGGTCCACACTTACTACTGGCAGTCAACACTGTTAAATTTTGATAACATATTTAAATTGATATAAACAATAAGATTATCGTATGTGACATTGTTGGATTCGCCGTAACAAGTAGTTCTAAATATCAACTTTTTATACGTAGTCAAACATATTAATGGTCGAACATGTTTTTTGAAAACCGTGAAAAAGATTTTGTGCAGACTATGCTGGGACGAAGGAAGAATTAAAAAACGTGCAGACTTTGCCCAAAACGGACCATAGCATAGGTGGACTACTCAGTCCTAACAATCTTATGGAAAGATCAATGATTAATGTGTTGAAAAATGTGCTATTATAACCCTCCAGTTCTTTGATAAGTGCAAATATAACACAAAATCTTTCAAAAGTGCTAATATAACCCTGATTTCATCTGATAAATTGGTCGGCTGTGAACTTTGTCAGAGTCAAATGAAATGACAGATTTGCCCCTCTTAAAATTTTTATAAAGATAAATGTGTACTGACCATTTTACCCTCCAAAAGGCCTAAAACCCAAATCCCCACTTCATCCTCATTTCTGCAATTGTCCCCATTCCCCGACGCTTCTAGGTATTTCTCTTCGTCCATCTTCTGCATTTGATGGTTTGCCATTAACCTTAACGATACCGTAAGAGGCGAACTCTTTGTTAAGTTCTTTTGCATAATGTTTGTAGGTGCCTAGAGAAATCTTTCATTGTAATTATCAGTTTTGTTTGATTAAACTATGATTATAAATAAAGTTAACTTCATTTAAAAGTAGTGAAATAGTAATATTTATTTTTCGTTCAAAAATATCTTTTACATTTAAAAAAATCAAAAAACTTGATGCGAAAAATTGTAGCTTGTATAATAAACATGCACCAAATTAATATGGAGATGAATACACATAGTAAGAAATCTTGTTCAAAAATTGATGAATCGAATAATTTTATCGTTTGCCCATAAATATACAATAAAACACTAATAATTAAATATTATAAAAAACTCATATTAAAAAAATTCACAATCACAGCATTATGAAATTCACAGTTAACGTTTACAAAAGAAAACTTTGATCAGAAAAATTAAAATTATCACACTTATTAGCCGGATCTTGGATCATTTAATGTCATTTACTTTTGAATTGAATCTCTTTCAAAGATTTCTTCACAGTTTCTTTTTATCTCTGACATGTTTTCACGTTGCATGTGAGCGCGGTTGTATTGCATAAAACACCGACCAAATCAAAACAAAACAAAACAGAAAAACGATTATAAAATTATTACTATATAAATAATAATAACACCACTTTCCTATAAGAATTTCTTTTAAGGAAATTTTAACATTATTTTTAAATTGTGATGAAATCTTTCAATTAAACTCTGGCCTTGTTCTCTAGAACTTAGCTGAATTGATCTGAACTGATTTGAATTGAATTTAACTAAAGACAAGTATGTTGAAAAAAATAATGTATTACTAAATTAAATTAAATTTCACTAAAATTAATTTCAACTGAATTAAATTGAATTAAACTGAACTTAAGTGCAGATAACCCGAGAGAACATGACCTTCTTATTACATACTCCCTCTTGTCATAAATTGATCTGATTTGTTCTGAATTAATTTGAACTGAATTGAACTTAACTAAATGCAAGTGTGTTGAAAAATAGTAATGTATGACTAAATTAACTTAAATTTCACTAAACTTAATTTCAACTGAATTGAATTGAATTGAATTAAAATGAATTGAAGTGCAGATAACCCAAGAGAACATGACCTTCTTATTACATACTCCCTCTATCACATTTTAACCTGCAATTTAACTATTCATTTAGGCAAATTTACCGAAATTTGACCTTAAAATTGAATTGATATACAAGTATACATCCAATTGTGTAATACATTGTTAGATTCGTTATAACATATATTTTCACACGTTATAATTATTTTCAATGAAATATATTAACGATAAAATATTTTCAAATAAACTGGTGAAAGTCAAAGACGTCTCCCATTTGCATTAAGACGTCCTTTATTAACACACAAGTAACATGCAAACTGCACAATATACAAGATGCAACAGCATTCAACTGATCTTCAAAACCACTTAACTTCATCCATTAATTCTTGAACCTCAATCAATCTTCTGGACGATGACCTGAACTCCATTTTTCGGCGTAAGAATGAAGATATCCGCCGGAAAATGCACATAATTCGGCGACAAACTCAACCTGTATCTCTGCAGAATCATGGCTAGAGCGATTTTCGCTTCATTCGTGGTGAAGTTCAGTCCAACACAAGTCCGGGGCCCCATCCCGAACGGGAAGAACGCCGCGGTGTTGTTGTTGGTGGCTTTAGCCACCCCTCCTGCAAACCTATCTGGTCTGAAGATATGAACATCTTCGCCCCATATTTTCGGGTCATGGTGTAGGGCTAGGACAGGAAGATATATGTTCATGTATGGTGGAAGGGTGAGGTTTCCTAATTTGACTTGCCTTTCCACTTTTCTTGTCATGGTGATCACTGGAGGGTAGAGTCTGAGTGATTCGTTGATGATCATGTTCATCTGGAAAGCAATTAGGACACTGGATTCATTACCTTATATACTGAGTTATAACGTAATTCACAATCAACGGGAGACTCTAACCCTAATAAGAGCGTGTTTGGATTGCGAGAATGAGAATGTTGGGAGTTTCACTATAATTCTTTCATTCTCGTTCTCACAATCCATACCCATCCTTAAGGTATGTAACTATGTAAGGCGTGCCTCTTGTTTTTGAGGTTTTAAGCGTGTGTTTGACAGGGCTTATAAGATGTTTTGCTTATAAGATAGCTAAAAGTACGAACTTTTTTGAGTAAAAAATCAGCTTATTTTAGAAGTATGAAATAAGGTTTGATTTGCCTCAAAAGAAAGTTGGAAAAAATGAAATCTATCTACGGAACAGAGTATTAGAGATATGATTTTGCTTACTGATTTTAGCCTGGCAATGCCATCCGAAGTAGGGTTCTTGTGTCCAAATGTCTGAAAAACCTCAATTCTTGCCTTTTCTTGCCAATCAGGATTGATGGCCAGAAGAAAAACAGTCCATGCAAGCAAGTTTTTGGTGGTCAAATGTCCAGCACCAAACAAGGCCTTAAGCTCATCAATCATCTGATCTACTGTGATTTTCTTCTGCATGTCCGAACCCTGAGTAATGTTCATCAGTTGTCCGAGGTAATCTGACCCGAAATCTCCTGTTTCATCTTGTTTTTCATGTTCCCTTTTCTTCACAAGTGCCAAAATCGAACTTTTGATCCTCTGCACAAGCTTCTCTGATTCGATATCATCGCGAGATCTTAGTATCATGCTGCAAAATCACATAGATTGAATCTCCGGATTATAATCTTAGTATCGCGGAAATTAATAATTAATACTCCCTCCGTCCCAGCCAAAGTTACCTGATACCGGGAAGTCTAACAGTGTAGACATTTCTGACAGTTATGGCAGTGAGCTTTGCAACCATTTCAAATGTGTCCTTTCCTTCTTTATAACTAGTACCAAAAGCTGTCCTAGAAATCACTTCTGTGGTTAAAAGTCCAAACTCTTCGAACACATCAATTTCTTTCCCTTCATAACTTTTCCATCTTCCCAACATTGCCTCGACGCTAGCACACATTGCGGGAACCATGCCCTGCATGCAGTATTATAAACACGACTCTTATTCTGGAACAAAGACAGCACATATAACAAGTAAGATGTAGAACCCTAATGAATAAATACCTTTAGGCTTTGTGCATGAAATGTATGATTAGCCACTTTTCGCACTTTAGCCCATTTTTCGCCTTCATTAGTGATCAATGCTTCACCAAGGAGCTTCTTTGCAGAGCCTTGAGCTTCCATTTTCGGGTAAGCACCTTCTCGATTGGTAAGAACTTCTTTTATCAGCTCTGCATCAGTTAAGAACAGCTGGGCTTGTGAGCCAAGAAAGCTCAAATAGTTCCTCCCTATCACCATGAAAAAAAATATATCATATACGTGAACCAGTATTACAAACACGACTCTGCTTATTATTCTGAGACGGAGAAAGTACTACATATCTTTCACAAGGTACCATAGATTTTTGTCCAATAGTTAACATGAGGCTGAATCCTTGGAAATATGTCATGAGATATATCCATAGGTCTTGCCATGGATTGAGATCTCATGGCAGTGATTTCCTTTGTATTTCCATATGGAAATATATAACTTGGCCCCTTGATTCCTTGGGAATTCATTTTCCACTTAATCTGATGTGGGATCCACCATGCCCTATGGAGGAATCTGATGAAACTCCAAAGAAAGTAAGCTAGAAAAGTGGCAAAGAAACATAATACTATAGCCATCCCATTAGAAATCATGTTGTTATGAATCTGATACAACATTATTGCAATTGCTCTTTTTATAGTAGGATTGAGTTGGTGAAGAACATTATCATTGGCAAAAATTAGTACATTTGAATAATCACATTATACAATTCTTGACAAGGATATACAGTGGTCCTAAATGCATTGGTTAAGTAGGGGTTTTTTTCTCTTCAAATGTATTTTATGTCATTATGCACATAACAACAAAGGCAAATCAATAATTGAAGAAAATATTATATTCATCAGAGAAGGAAATGATAATTTTCAACTTTAGTTTTCCCAATTTAGATAAATTGTAACTTTGGTCCTTTTATTTAGCCTTATAGCACTTATGGTCCTTGTTTTTGTAACTTGTGACATTATTCTTTTGTCACATGAAAAAGTTTATTTTTATCCCCCATTTTAGCTGTTTAAACAAAAAAAAATCACGTGAACAGATAGATTGTTTCATTTTAAGACAAATTCTTGAAAAACACCTTCTTAATTTAAAAAAAAAATTAACTGGTCCAGATTTCTAGATCCAACCAAAATAAAACAGAAGAAAAATAAAGTTGTCTCCAAGTTATTTTTCTTCTTTCCTGAGTATTGAGACAAAGTAGTGCATCTTCTTGTCTGGTTTTCCCAATAATTAAAACCTGCACAATCAAAAACTATACAAGTAAATTATGCTACTAATAGCACACCAAGTGGATCAATCACCTCAAAAACAAAAGACTGACTTCAATTTTTTAAGCCAAAAAAAAACAGAAAAGAAGTCAACAGCAGTAGGCAAATGAGCAATAGTTTGATGTGTGAAGTGAAAATATCAAAAGGGATGGCATCAAAATTCTTTCTTGAGGCTCTTTCTGATCATGATCTTCATGGACAATCATGTCACTTTTTGTGTGTTTTTGAGCATTCTGTTCCTCTCCTTTTTTGCAGCAATACTCAAAAAAATCCACCAAATATGGTGGAAACCGATGCAAATCCAACAGTTCTTGCAATCACAGGGAATCAAAGGGCCTCCATATGTTTTTCTTGATGGAAATAGCACTGAAATTCGTGAAAGAAAGAGGAGTTCTTTGAGCAGAAAGATGCAGTTATCAGATGATGTTTTCATAGCTCTTCAGCCTCATATTCACTTGTGGGCCAAGATATATGGTAATTGATCATCTTGAATTATTTTATTTTACTGTTTTTGTTTTCTGGTAATGATTTGTTGTTTTTCAGGGAAGAATTTTCTACACTGGCCTGGTGCAAGAGCTGAGCTGGTTGTGTCAGAAATTGAGCTGATTGAAGAGCTGTTAAATGATAAAATAGGGTGTTTTTACAGATCAGAAAGTGGTAATTATCTGAAGAAGATATTGGGAGGTGAAAATCTGGCTGATCAAATGCTCCATGATGAAAAATTAGAAGTAAGTTATGGAGAAAATTTTCATGTTTTTTGTTGGTTTGAGTTGATTTAATAAAAGGGTTTTTCTTTTGTTGTTTTATGCACGTAGAAAATGATTCCATGGATGGTTGAAAGTGTGGAAGTGATGATAGGAATCTGGAAGACCTATGAGGGGAAGGATTTCGACGTTTTTCAAGAGTTCGGATTTCTGTCTGCTGAACTTATCTCAAGAGCTGCATTTGGGAGTGATCATAATGAAATCTTTCATATGTTGAGGAAGATAATGATTTTAGCTAGCAAGAATTCTTACAAAGTTAGGCCTTCTATGATCAAGATGATCTTCAAAGGTGAAGATGATGTGGAAGCCAAAAAGCTCGCGAAAGGGATTCCCTACTTTGTTTCAGTGATTGTGAAGAAAAGGCAGTCCATGTTAGGACATGGACAGGACTTTCTGGGATTGCTGTTGAAAGAACATGAACATGATGATTATGATGCAGCTGATAAGATTAGCATTGAAGAAATCATTGACGAATGCGTAGTTTTTTACTCTTCAGGGCAACTCACAGTTACAAGTATGCTTTCTTGGACAATTCTTCTTCTTGCAATTCACCAAGATTGGCAAGAAAAAGGCAGGGAGGAAGTGTTCAGATTGTTTGGTCAGAATGCTCCAAATTCAGAAGGGATTTCAAGATTGAAATTGGTAAATGCTTAGATGAAATTAAACATCAGAGTTTTTTCCTTTTGGACTAAGTTTCTCTCTAATTAATGCTGCTTTCATTTTGCCATTTCTGATGCAGATCAGCATGATCATTAATGAGTTCCCTAAGACTATATCCCCCTAGAGTATACTCAGAAAGGAAGGCTAGCAAAGGAGCGAAACTCGGGAACTACATTCTTCCTGAAAACATTAACATTCATGTTCCCATCTTAGCCATTCACCATGATCCCAAGATATGGGGCGAAGATGCGCACATTTTCAACCCGGAAAGATTCTCAACTAGAAGCAATGCATCAGCATTTTCACCGTTTCTAGGAGCTAAAACCTGTGTTGGAGCAAATTTTGCAACTTTTCAAGCCAAGATCATACTCTCGATGATATTGCAACGCTATGCCTTAACGCTGTCTCCAAGCTATGTTCACGCGCCAATCGATGTTCCACTCCTCCGGCCTCAGCATGGAGTAAAAGTCATCCTCCGTGCGCTTTGATGTTTTCAACAGACTAGCTATCTTCATAAGATGAAGTAAAGAAATATGCTTAGTTATAGGTAGTATTATTACGAAAGTGTAGATTCTTAACAGAAGTGGTTGGATTTTATGTGCAAGACAGAAAATTGACATAATCCATAAAACCATGAGTAAAACAATGATAGTAGTTTGTAAACTCAGCCTATGTTGTTCTTCTTCCCTACTTGCATAGAAATTATTCCTTGAAGGCTGGCAGTTCTTAAGATCAAATTTGTCTCATCCTTTAAGCCAAAATCTAAGGCATTGCTATAAACTTCGCTTGATCGCTAGAGTTTATCTCAACTCAAAACACTTGAGAAGCCATGGGACTTGTACTCTTCTGTTTCCTATGTTTCTTGATCATCGCTCTCTTAAGAATTTTACTTAAGTTTTTGTTAGCTCCAATGTATTTGCAGTATGTAATAAGATCTCAAGGGATCAAAGGCCCTTCTTACAAGTTTATCTACGGGAACACGAAGGAAATCCTCGACATGAAAAGGAACTCCATGAGCATCCCCATGGATCTTTCAGCTTCTCATGACTTATTACCTAGAGAGTTCAGCCTCACATTCATGCATGGATGAAACTATATGGTACATATCAAAGCTTTTCCTATGTTAGAATTGTTATTTTCCTACCATAGCAAATGACAGAATCAAATATGTTTGAAACGAAGGCAAGAATTTCCTAGTGTGGAATGGAGTTGACCCTCAACTGGTTGTCACTGATCCTGAATTGATCAAAGAAATCCTTAGTAACAAAGATGGAGCCTATAGAAAAGCTAAAGTTGACAGTTTTTCAAGAAAACTACTAGGGGACGGAATCGTGATGACAGAAGAAACCGCGAATTGGATGAAGCTGAGGAGGCTGGCTAACCATGCATTTCATGCAGAAAGCTTAACGGTAGATTAGCAGTGTTTGTAGCAGATTTTCAGATCATCATATATGAACAAACATATTTACTTGGATTTTGTTTGTTTAGGGAATGGTTCCAGAAATGATCGAAAGCATGGAATCCATGCTCGAAAAATGGAGGTCTCCCCAAGGCAAGTAGATTGATGCGTGTGAAGAATTCAGACAACTTACCTCAGATGTCATTTCAAGAACTGCTTTTGGAAGCTGTTACTTAGAAGGGAAGAACATATTCGACATGCTAACTCAGCTCGGGTTCTACATCTTCAAATATGATGGCAAAGTTCGATTCCTTAAGGATAGGTACATCAATTATTATATGCTATACATGTATCATGAGAGGATGAAACTGACTTAAGACCTTATCAGGCAACAACCAACTAATGTCACATCGAAATTTTGTCTGCAGGAAGTACTTCCGATCAGCTGATGATATCGAATCAGACAGAATAGAGCAATCGCTTCGCGACACAATCTTATCAATAGTGAAGAAAAGAGAAGATGGAGTCAAGATGGGAAAAGCAGATGGTTATGGAAATGACTTCCTTGGATCACTGCTAAGAGTTCACCATGAAGCAGAAATCAAAAACCAGATTTCATTAGACAACATTGTTGATGAATGCAAGACATTTTACCTAGCCGGGCATGAGACAATCAGTTCTGCGCTATCTTGGACAATACTACTCCTGGCAGTCCACACAGATTGGCAAGAAAAGGCAAGAAGTGAAGTGTTCGAAAACTTTGGCCAAGAACTACCAAATGCAGAATGCATTGCTAAACTTAAAAGAGTAAGCCAAATTCAGAACCCCTTTTTCTGATCTTCATGATTCTTCCATCTTTACGATATTTTTTCACCAGATGGCGATGGTTATCCACGAATCTTTGAGGCTTTACTCGCCAGTAAACTTGCTTGTGAGGAAAGTTAGAAGAGAAGTTTCACTTGGGAAGTTCAAACTTCCTGTGGGAATGGATTTGCACATTCCAACACTTGCATTGCACTGCAACACTGAGATATGGGGAACAGATTCGCGAGTTTTCAACCCGGAGAGATTTGCAGAAGGGGTGGCGAAAGCGGCAATGGCTTTTCTCCCATTTGGATATGGACCTAGGACTTGTGTTGGCTTGAATTTTGCTACAAATGAAGTCAAGATT